>AWOL01S0000718.1:18082-56535 GCA_000715115.1 Nicotiana otophora
ATATATATATATATATATATATATATACTGTTTTGGTTTTACTGGACACAATCAGTGAATCTCTTTACATGGTTCTAGTTGATACAAGTATACAACTCTAAATGAAAATTCCAAATCAATCCAAGGAAATTGGAACATGCATGCAAGTTGCTGTCATATCTGAAAATTTCTTTAGCTATTTTCTTCATATCCAAAACCAAAGCATCTAGAATCTGGGGCAGAGTTAGAATATAATCGACGGTTCGGTCGAATTCAGTAATTTTAGTCTAAATATTATATTTGTATTAAAAATTAGTTAAATATGTACATGAATTAGTTAAAGTTAATCTTTTATTAACACTTAATATTGCTACTCTAGATTTTAGAACTCATAAAATTTAAATCCCGATTTCGCTTTTATCTAAAATAAATAAAAATATGGTTGACCCTACTAGTATCGTCACATCTCTACCTAGTGGGAATTAATTAATGAATATATTCTAAACAAAATCTCTAGACGTTAACCTCTTCCTTCTTCCATGGGGCATCTTTAGGGTGACTATCATGATATTTTTCCATCGTAGTTTTTATTGTAAAATGGTTGATATAATTTTCATATTTGCACATTGGAATAAGTTTTACACTATCTTTTATATATTGAGCACAGTTACATTTGTTCAAGTGGGTTCAACTGAAACTTTTCCGTCCGGAAAATTCAGTATTTATATATGAGAGTTTCAGTCATGTTTTTTTTAAATATTAATTTGACCGGAAAAAAATGATCAAATTAACGCATTATAAAAAAATACTAAAATATATTTATTAAAAAATCTACGTGAACAAAACAATAAAAATAGATACACGTGGTAGCATGGAGTTCTCATCCTCATTGATCTAGAGTCTCAAATATCCAAGTATATAGGGTTAGGTGCGGCTCAAAGGCATTTGAGGCCTAAGGCCAAAGTCAAATGTGAGGCCTAAGTATTTAAATTTTAAAAAAAACTTAAATGATATGTATGGAGTAAAATTAATGAAATATCAAATGCCAAATAAAAACAATACTAGAAAGATATTACCCGATTACTGATTCAGGAAGTTTGAAGAATGAAGACTTTGAGTCCAAAATATATAGTTGTTGCTTGTCTACTTCAAAATTCTTGCTGTAAATCTTGAAAACTATACTATATTTTTTAAAGTAATAGAAGTATAGAACTATTGGAATCTTAAAAATATTATTGAACACTTGAACTAATAAATTTTTGGACAAAGAAGGTGAAAAATAAAATTTTGGAGAAAGAAAAAAATATTGGAAAAAGAATTCAAGAAGGTGAGCAAGAATAAAGAGAAAGGAAGAAGATATGTAGGTTCTGGAATATGAAGAGTAAGATTGAAACATTGGAAAAAAAGGAGTAAAAAATGAAATTATTAAATCAATTCAAATTGAAAATTATTCATCTATCATTTTTAAGTAAATCAATTTTTTACTTTATTTACTATAAAAGGTTTTCTTTCCATTTATATGAAAAATACAAAAGTACTACTACATATTATTTTTTTAAATATCTATAAAATATATATTATTTCTGAAAAACGGGGCCCCTTAAAATTGGGGGCCTAAGGCACATGTCTTACCCACTATACTGTTAGAGCCGGCCTTGTATAGAATAATTAGGACAAAAACATAGTTTAGAGGTGTACCAAATATATATTACTCTATAAGAATATTGAACTCTAATCAGGAACATATAAAAGATTTTACAAAATAGAAATTTATAGCTAGCATTGTCCTAGCTAATTAACCAATAAATTATGTTCCTTACATTTTCCACTATTGTGTATGCTTCTATGGTAGGCTATCTTGGTTCTTCTAATGCTTTTATTTATTTGCGTTGTAGTCCTTTAATTGTTTTATTAACTGAACCAACCATTTTTCATATTTTACCTTTTTAATAGATAAAATCTATTATTTTTTTCGACTAAATGTGGCAAAAACTAATTTTCAACCAGTTTTCTGTAGATTCATTTGAATCACACCATTGCTAATCCAACTACAAAAAATAGTACTTAAAATGCTGCATTTTCATCGATTACTATTATGATTGTAAACAAACCCAATAACAGTTATGCATTGCGTTAAAAAAAGATGAGAAATATATATTTTTAGCCGCTTCAAAAATAATAGCATACACATATATATATATATATATTGTTTGTAATATATATATAATATACATGTTTAGCTAGTGAATACAATTAGTTTTGACTCACTGGCCAATTTTATATTTTGCTCTTAAGATGAAGGAGTTGTGTTTGGGAATCGGGCCGGGCCCAATAGTCATGACCAACCAACATGCAGATGAGCAAAGTGCAACAATAGTCACTTTTAAGCTGTTATTTAAAATATATCCACAATTTATAATATATTAAAAAATTAGTCAATTTACCCAAATTTCAGGACTAAGTATCCTGAATTTGGAAATTCGGGACTATGTGTCTTGAATTTGAAAATTCAGGACTTAGTGTCTTGGAATTTTGAGCTTCTAATTTGAAATTCAGGACTAAGAGTCCTGAATTTCTGAACCACTAATATAAAACTTAGGACATAAGAATCGAACTTCAGGACACAATTTTCGAACTTTAGGACACGATGTCCTGAATTTCTGAACTACTAATTTAAAATTCAGGACATAAGATTCCAACTTCAGAACCTAATTTTCGAACTTTAGGACACGATATTCTGAAGTTTGGATTTTGAGGTTTAAACTCGAACGTCATGTCCTGAAATTTGAGTGAAATTGGCTAATCTTGAAATATATTGTAAACTGTGAATATATTTTAAACATCATGCTTAAAAGTGATTACATGATGTCATTTCCACCACGCAGATGGTTTTTACTCTGGGCTGAGAATAGCAGGTTGCCAATTCTATTGGGCCCTTTAGCACTGACGCCCTTATCTGTTTGAAACATTAACCCAAATAGCTGCCCACCCAACAACTTAAACTAATAATAGCCGAGGGAGGTATAATATATGCATAATTTATGTATTATATATGTATAATTATATATAATCAATGTATAATCTATGTATATGACTAAAACAAAAGTAAATAATGAATGTTGGCGGCTATTTATGTAAAGGCCTCTATCTGTTTTCTGCATTTCCATGGGCCAATGATTGTCTATCTAACAATCTGACGGACGATTAGCGTAAAGATCCACCTGAGTGGTCGTATTGAGAGTGAAGGGGAAATATACCGTTTAAGATTTGGAAACTAATGTTCATATTTAGGGATGATAAAGAATTAATCGAATAGAAAAACCGACTTAAATCAATTAAATTTAGGTTATGATCATATCCATATTCTTGGGAACAGAGAGGTGTTAGGATACAGTAATATGTCTCGGATCCAATATCATGTTTGATGATTTAAACATTTTTTTGTAAACATTATTTGATATAAAAATATTTGGCATCAGATATTCTTTTATCATAATAATTATTAATTGTTTGATTAACTTGATAAGGTCCTTATTAAATTTTGAGACTTGTCATCATGATGGAGATCATGATAGTGAAAGTGAAGTTTCTTATAATTTAATCTAAATTTGTTCTTGATCATAAGATTATTAATTTTGACATTGGTAATCCGGTTAGATCAATATTTATGTGATCTGTCACGACCCAAAAAATATTACAGGTCGTGATGGCGCCTAACGCCGCCGTCAGACAAGCCAACATTGATTAATCAACTTAGTTACTCATTTTATTATTTTCGAAATCATGAATCCCATTAAATAAGTAGAGTAAAATCTGGTACTCGTAGAAAATCCGTGATTTTATTTTCTAATTTTCGTATAAAATACAAATTACAAGGTGAAATGGTAATAATTACGTGAACTACAATAATGAACATCCCGTAGAATCCCTAAAATCCGGTGTCAAAAGTGCATGAGCATCTACTAAGGAGTACAATAATAATACAACATATGTCTGGAATACAATTTAGACAGGAGAATATAAATAACTCTGATGGAGACTCTGTATGCTGTATATCGTAACATGGAATGCAGCTCACCGTAAAGTCCCCGCAATAGCCGTGCCTTTGCGCCCAAAAGACCACCAAACACACACACACACACACACACACACACACACACACACACACATATATATATATATATATATATATATATATATATATATACATATATACACCCACACAATAAATGCAGCAAATGTAGCATGAGTACGTAAATTAACGCGTACCCAGTAAGTATCTAGCATAACCCCAGAGAAGTAGTGACGAGGGGTCGACATCGACACTTACTAGTGGTCTAATAAATCAAATACAGTAAGAAGTAAACAAATTATACGGCAGGGTAATAAACATTATAAACAAATATAGGTACGTGGTAAGATCCTCCTCTGAACAGTAAACTCAAGCTCTCAATTATCAGTTACCTCATCAACCGGAGTATATATGAAATGGACCTCACCAGATAGGTTGTCACAAGTCAAATTAGGAAAACACACGGATACGCTGGTTTCTTGTAAAATATTACACACGACGCTGCCGAAGTGAACAATCCGATCCCATAATAGTATTTTATATAAATACCGAGGTGTACGGTCTGATCCCATAATAATGTATACAGTGCCGAAGATTGAACGCCACGAACCATAGATGCATCTATTATATTGCCGAGGCGAACGACCCGCTCCCAAAAGAGTATGGTACATAGTCCTGCCGAGGCGAACGGCCCGATCCCATTAGAGTAAGAAACTTTAACGGGTCTTTGACCCCACTCACGAATATCCGTGTGAGTTATAAAATTTTAAAAAAAACTTTGCAATGAATACACATAACGCGGGAGAAACTCGTAAGGGAAAATACAATTATTCCGCGAATAATCAAGTAGCTCGTCAAATCTCTATGATAACGAGTCTATCACTCTACACAAGCTTAGTCTTAGGTCGCAACGCGAAATAAGGGAATTATATAGGCAAGGATAACTCAAATAATACAATTAAAGCATGGCGTGAACCTAAGTCTACCCGGACATAATCAGGAACTCTAGCATACGCACGGACACTCGTCACCTCATACGTGCGCAACTCCCACAACATGTAGCATACAATAAGAACAACACATACAGGGTAAATCCCACCTCACAGGGTTAGACAAGAGACTTACCTCACTCTGAAGTTCCATAACCGACTCCAACGCCACTCTAACACCTCAAACCGATGCCCTTCGCTCAAACACTAGTCAAACAATGTGCAAACCAATAAAAATATACTCTAATACTCATAATGAATCAATTTACAATAATTTTCAAATCCACTCGAACAATGAATAAAGTCATCCCTCGGGCCCACATGCCCAGATTCAAAAAGTTTCGAAGATAAAATTTACCCATAACATTACTAACTCATATATATGATTTATTCTCAATTCCATGTCCAATTTCGTGGTCAAAATTCAAAAATATAAATTTTTAGGTTTTTTTTCAAAATCTCACAATTTCTACTAATTTCCATGTATAAATTCTTGTAGAATCCATGTAGTTAGCTAACAATATGCGGGGATTACTTACTTTACAATATATGAGGAAACTTTCCCCTTGAAGCTCTCCAAATATCGCCCAACTAAATGAAAAATTAGTGAAATGGGCAAAAATCCTGACTTAAAACCGTTCTGCCCAGGCCCGTCCTTCAACGCGGTTGCGAAAGCACCTTCGCGATCGCGAAGGCTAAACAACTGCCTCCAAAAAAAATTTCTACGCGTTCGCAACCATCTGGAAGTGTTCGCGAAGCCTTCAGATCCCACTGTCTCGCATTCGCGGGCCACGAGCCGCGTTCGCAAAGGCTTCACGCCTGGCAGGCCCCAACTCCCCTTCCTCTTCGCATTTATGACCTCCAAGTTGCGTTCGCGTAGGCTACCCCAGCCTCAACTCCATGTTCGCGTCTCCTTTAGCACGTTCGCGATCGGCGAGTCCCCGCAGCCCCAAAATCCTCCTTCGCGAACGCGTGAAACCCTTCGCGTTCGCGAAGAAGAAAACCAGACACCAGCACCAGCAGTTGCAAATCACCCAAATTTGGTCCAAAACCTTCCCGAAACACACCCCAGGCCCCCGGGACTCCGCTCAATCACACCAACAAGTCCCAAAACACAACACGAACCTACCCGAGGTCTCAAATCAATCCAAACAACATCAAAGCTACGAATCGACGACCGAAACCTTCTTTAAATTTTCAAACTTCCAAACTTTGACGAACGCGTCCGAACCATATCACAACATTCCAGAATTACGCCAAACTTTGCGTACAAGTCATAAATCACGATACGAGCCTATTTTAAGGCTCGAAATCCCAAACGAATATCGATAACACCAAAGTCCCTTTAAACTAAACAAAAGAAATTCTTAAACTTAAAAATGCCAACTTTTTACAATAAGCGCCGAAATGCTTTCGGACCACCCGATACTCAACCTGAATATACGCCCAAGTCCGAAATCATTATACGAACCTATTGGAACCTTCAAATCCTGATTCGAAGGTCGTTTACTCAAAAATCAATCCTTAGTTAACTCTTCCAACTTAAAGCTTCTGAAATGAGAATTTTCCATCCGAATCAACTCCGAACTGCCCTAAATTCAACTCCGACCATGCGTACAAGTTATTACACATGAAGTGAAGCTACCCAAGGCTTCAAACCGCCGAACGACGCGCTAGAGCTCAAACTGCCGGTCAGGTCGTTACATTTTCCCCCACTTAAACATAAGTTCGTCCTCCAACATGCCAAGAACTGCTCCGGAGTTGCCCCAAATTACTAGCCAACACCTCGTGCACCTACCCGTGCCACCACAACCTAGGTGAGCACATTAGCTCGAGTCAGACTAAATATCTTCCCTTTCATTTTAGCCAACAAGCCTTAGGACCAAATTCCAACCTCCGAATTTCTCTACAAGACATGATTCTATCCTACGAACACCGTAACAATCTCCACATGCTGTACCCATACACGATCATTCCCTCATATTGACATCACACAATGCACCGCATAACTTATTTGCCCATGATAACCTCATCCAAACCCAACGACTGCAATTTCACTGACCCGATGCCCATAGTATACCTCATAACACATATAAACCCGGTCTCAACCCTCACAATACTGTAACGATGAAAGAGATGCACATGAACTCATACCCACCCTCAAATCAATAACTTGCGGAGTTTCTCCGCTTGATAAGAACCGTTACCTCATTCTAAACTGAATAGTGACATTCTCTCTTTAATATACGTTACATAAATCCGACTGCACCGATTGCACATCCAATAACCTCGTCTCACCCAGTACAAGCTGCTCAGGAAATAAGCCACCTCAAATACTGACCAAGATCTCATATGAAGCCATCAATGCGCCGACAAGCTACAACTTGAATACGACACATAAGGAGGAACGAACTCTGGAAAAGAACTACCCAGTCCACGTAACGAATAAAACGGTCGAACAAATGCTATAAACCCTTCTTAGAGAATGAGAAACAAAATACACAAGAATATATATAGGGAACCGTACTCAATATCTCACTGTTGCGGCGTGCAACCTGATCCACACATGATACCGTTGAGGCGTGCAACCCGATCCAAACAACATACCCGTGGTGGCGTGCCACCTGATCCACAGATAACAATAAATATGGAAATACCCATCAAGCCAAAATGCTTATACCTACGAAATACCCGAATATCGGCCACAAGCACGTCAAGTACAAAAATACAACCCTGAAGAGACGGATAATGCCATACGCTACAAAACCAAAGCACGACTAAGGTGCAATAAATGACCTGCATCTCGAGAGCTATCTTACTCTTATAACACCACAAGTTACACAAGATCACAACACATGTGCGAATAATCAAGTCGTCTCATAACCCACATGGCACAATAGAGTATTACATGGAATAACTGACGACGAGAATAACATCCAACGCCCGAAGACTCCTCCGTAAGCAATGCCATGCCGAATGAACACATCCGACCTGATGTAGAGCACACATTCACATTAGACCCACCGACAGACCCCAAGCTGATTCCGATCATCCCATACTAGGCCAACAACCTTTCAAGGATCCATAATGGCCCTATTTATGACACACACCAGCAACCATCCCAATCCGAAAAAAAATCGCACAGTTCACAACCAAAGGAATAGAGCACCTTCCAGGCATAAACTCTCACATTAACGATAGTACCATAATCTCCATGCTTGGTTTCAATATTTAACAATCAAGTGAATAATATGTCACACTTATATAATTTTCACGTAGGATACGCTCCCACGACCTTCCGCACCAGGTAGCAAAGTTTGCACCTCTATACCACCAACCGTACTAATTCTGTAAAGCAAATCAAGAATCCCTATATCAATACACGATGCCACTTACCCAGGACACCGTTCACATGCGACACTAAGATAATGCCGGCTTACTCTAAACATCTGAAATTTTCACCAGCTCCTTCGAGCTCGTGGCATTCTTGCCAATACCGAACCACAACCTTGATCCTCCACTTCCAATTCCTATGTCGCTCACTGCACCTATCATGCCGCTACGCGAGAGTAACTCTAAACTACTAGTAGAATAAGCACTCAATTGGCTGAGAACCTTTCACTTAACTCATTTCAGAAGAACCATTGCAACACGCAACTGAATCCCCATAACCACAGAAAATACAAACCTCAAGTCGTGGTCTAAACCGTCATAACTCTTCCGGGATCCATTTACACATAACAATACCATTGAAATCAAATACCTCCCAAATTAATCAAATTATGGTGGTTGTCAAGCCCGCGGATACAACCACAAACCACATGCATAACTTAACACGCCGAAGGAACTGATCATTGCCATAATCATGCTGATTTAAACCATTATTAACTGACCCCACTTCTTCCAGTTTACTCTTGACTTGCCTTAGAAATAATAATAGCTTTATTCAAAACAAAACTGAACTTAACAACACTCATCCCGAGTGACCCAATCCACGAGGCCGCATCGTCTCAATACCCATGAACCATCTCATACCTTCCTCAAGCACACAATGGCATCTCTCACTGATACACCCATTATGCAATACTTTCCGCGAATCCGAAGCTATTTCTCCCATTCCTCCAATACTACCCCACAGACCCGATGATAACATAGAAAATTCCCCAAGTATTCTTCACACCCTGCTGCAAACTCTCGGTCTTCAGCCACACAACGAACCCAAAAGTCCGTAGACACTGTATTTACATCGTTGAACCCATTGGAACCACTATTGAGAGTCACCCACTCCGACTTGGTCCTGAATGCAATCAAACTCCAATGCTCTGTTAGCACATGAACACTCCCAAAGAATCAACCGGATGAATTTCTTTCCTTGTACAACACATCCACACGAAGCATAAACTCCGAGTCTTTCTAAAACCTACACCTGAATCGATAAGGCAAAATATAGCATACATTCATCAAGTTCTTTGCTCGAATTACCCCTGATATTTTCTTTCCTTAGTCATAAATAATTCACCAATGCACCGATAACCAGAAACCGCACAAGCAAACAACCACGCAACCCAATCGTAGGCAGTGGGCTCCCCCACTTAGCTTGAAGCTACAAGCACATAAATCTAGATTCCACAAGGATTCCTCCTTCCCAATTACTATGACCTCGCACTATTAACTCGCCAAACCCTTTGAAATCTCTTGTTAACATATTCATAAACATCTCGAATTATCAGCCACAATTGACTATTAGACCTCCCATTGGGTAGTAAGTAGAACTCCTCGTAGAAGCTTCATCAGAAATCATGCAACCACTGACATGCTAACAGGAGATAGCCCACATGTGGAATTTCTATACCGACATCTTCCAACGACACTACAATGGGTGCAACCACCACGAAATTAGTAAACCCTCCTGATCTTGTGCTTGTCTACCAACTGTAAGAGTCTGTTCATTCTTTATTGACATCAATTGAAAGTCCGACGATACGTTCCAAACTCGAAGTCATGTTGCATCCAAAACGATAATCAAGTTTTCACACCCCTCTTCATTTCAGATGAATTCCTCTTTGCCATATTAAATCTTCCTCATTGCAGTAGCCTCCATCCCAAATAAGATCCATAAACCTAGTCACTTTCCACCATGATTCCCAAATCGCTCTAAATTTTTCTCAAGGCTTGTGGCTATCCTACCACAGAATCCATATGCTACTCTGCCACTCCCACTTCGGTCAAATCATTTCCTTTAAGCAACTTCTCGACCTTTGCTTCTTATACTTGACCTGCTAGCAATTCAACCACCTCGATACACCTCCCACCATGTCCTTCCTCATCCTTCGCTGGCCAATTGCTGCCTCAAATTAAAATCCATCTCTGTAGCACCTGAATTGATAAATTGCTACCAACCCTAAGCCTCCTCAAAGATCATCTTTCTCGAGCCATCAACATTAGAAACATCAATTCGATTTTGGAACTGCTACATACCTCCATCTCTGATAGTCGCTTCTCATGCACCATTTCACAACACCCTGCCCCGAAGGCAAATCAAAGAAGACCACAACACCGACGAGCCTTAATGCGTTCAAACAAGGACTGCGCCACCACATCACGAATGCGAATTCCTCTACACTCGAATATATCAAGTATCGTTACTCTATCAAACAAAGCTTGAACACCCATAGTTCAATTGCCTTTCCTCCGCTGGAATTAAATGTCGAACCTGTAAGCCATAAACCGAGTAGTCCTCCTTTCGAGTCATTCATTTAGGTGGCACATAAATAAGTACCTTAGCATTTACACCAACACTACGCAATAACCACTCATGAACATCATAATGCACTGTGCATAGCCGCGAACCCATAGGCAACACTAACATTATGCTGAAATGGCAGAACATCCCTCCATGAGGCGACAATAATAGCCCAATCAAATACGCAGGGAGAAACATCCCGCACCACATCTGTAGTACCATTACAACTCCTCGATGCCCAATTGATAACAAGCAATCCAAATTGTATAAGAACGAATAGAAAGGAAACGAAGGCATGATCCTCAATGGAATCAAATCGCACGACGAGTAATCAAGAAAGGAAGGCCTCTCGAAGATAAGTACAGACGTCTCCAAATCGATCTGCAAGGCTCTACTAAACTTGCTCATGAATCGTGAGACCTAAGTGAACCTAATGATCTGATACCAAGCTGTCACGACCCAAAATCTACTATAGGTCATGATGGCGCCTAACGCCGCCGTCAGGCAAGCCAACCGTGATTATTCAATTTAGTTACTCATTTTATTATTTTTAAAATCATGAATCCCATTAAATAAGTAGAGTAAAATCTGGTACTCATAGAAAACCCGTGATTTTAGTTTTCAATTTCCGTATAAAATACAAATTACAAGGTGAAATGGTAATAATTACGCGAACTACAATAATGAACATCCAGTAGGAACCTTCAAAACCTGATGTCACAAGTGTATGAGCATCAAATAAGGGGTACAATAATAATACAACATCTGTTTGGAGTACAAGTTAGACAGGAGAATATAAATAACTCTGATGGAGACTTTGTATGCTGTAGATCGTAACATGGAATGCAGTTCACCATAAAGTCTATGCAACAGTCACGCCTTTGCGCCCAAAAGACCACCAAACATATATATATATACAATAAGTGCAACAAGTGTAGCATGAGTACATAAATTAACGCGTACCTAGTAAGTATCTAGCCTAGCCTCGGAGAAGTAGTAACGAGGGGTCGACATCGACACTTACTAGTGGTCTAATAAATCAAATACAGTAGGAAGTAAATAAATTATACAGCAAGGTAATAAACATTATAAACAAATATAGGTACGTGGTATGATCCTCCTCTGAACAGTAAACTCAAGCTCTCAATTATCAATTACCTCCTCAAACGGAGTATATATGAAATGGACCTCACCAAATAGGTCGTCATAACTCAAATCAGGAAAACACACGGATATGCTGGTTTGTTATAAAATATTATGCACGATGCTGCCGAGGCGAACGGCCTGATCCCATAAGATGATTTTTCAGAAATACCGAGGCATACGGTCTGATCCCATAATAATGTGTACAACGCCGATGGTCGAACGTCATGAACCATAGATGCATCTATTATATTGCCGAGGCGAACGACCCGCTCCCATAAGAGTGTGTTACAGAGTTCTGCCGATGCGAACGGCCCAATCCCATTAGAGTAGGAAGCTTTAACGGGTCCTTGACCCCACTGACGAATATCCGTGTGAGTTATAAAATTTAAGGATAACTTTGCAATGAATACGCATAATGCGGGAGAAATTCGTAAGGGAAAACACAATTATTTCGCGGGTAATCAAGTAGCTCATCAAATCTCTACGATAACGATTCTATCACTCTATGCAAGCCTAGTCTCAAGTCGCAATGCGAAATAAGGGAATTATATAGGCAAGGATAACTCAAATAGTACAATTAAAGCATGGCATGAACTTAAGTCTTCACGGACATAATCGGGAACTCTAGCATACGCACAGACACTCCCAAAACATGTAACATATAACAAGAACAACACCTACGGGGTAAATTATCTCTCACAGGATTAGACAGGAGACTTACCTCGCTTCGAAGTGCCATAACTGACTCCAACGCCACTCTAACACCTCAAACCAATGCCCTTCGCTCCAAAACCAGTCCAAAATGTGCAAACCAATAAAAATATACTCTAATACTCATAATGAATCAATTTATAACAATTCCCAACTCCGCTCGAAAAGTCAATAAAGTCAACCCTCCGGCCCACGTGCCCGGATTCTAAAAATTTTCGAAGATAAACTTTACCCATAACATTACGAACTCATATATATGATTTATTCTCAATTCCATGTCCAATTTCGTGGTCAAAAGCCAAAAATATAAATTTCTATATTTCTTTCAAAATCTCACAATTTCTACTAATTTTCATGTTTAAATCATTGTAGAATCCATATAGTTAGCTAACTATATACGAGGATTACTTATCTTGCAATAGATGATGAAAATTTTCCCTTGAAGCTCTCCAAAAATAGCCCAACTAAATGAAAAATGAGTGAAATGGGCAAAACCCCCGAATTAAAACCATTCTGCCTAGGCACGTCCATTATTAAGATCGCGGAAGCACCTTCGCGATCGCGAAGGCTAACACAACTGCCTCCAAAAATTTTCTCTACGCATTCGCGACCAACTGGCCGCGTTCGCGAAGCCTTAAGATCTCACAGCCTCGCGTTCGGGGGCCACGAGCCGCGTTCGCGAGGGCTTCGCGCCTGGCAGGCCCCATCCCCCCTTCCTCTTCGCGTTCACGACCTGCAAGTCGCGTTCGCATAGACTACACCAGCCTCAACTCTACATTCGCATCTCCTTCAGCGCTTTCGCGATGGGAAAATCCTAGAAGCCCCAAAATCCTCCTTCGTGAATGCGTGAGACCCTTCGCGTTCGCGAAGAAAAAAACCAGACACCAGCACCAGCAGTTGCAAATCACCCAAACTTGGTCCGAAACCTTCCCGAAACAAACCCGAGGCCTCCAGGACCCCGCCCAATCACACCAACAAGTACCAAAATATAACACGAACCTGCTCGAGGCCTCAAATCATACCAACAACACCAAAACTACGAATCAACAACTGAAACCTTTTTTAAACTTTCAAACTTCCAAACTTCCATAAACACGTCCGAATCATATCAAAACATTCCAGAATTACGCCAAACTTTGCGTACAAGTCATAAATCATGATACGAACCTATTTCAATACTAGGAGTCCCAAACAAACATCGATAACACCAAAGTTCACTTCAAACCAACAATAAGAAATTCTTAAACTTTAAAAATGCCAACTTTCTACAATAAGCGCTGAAATGCTTCCGAATCATCCGATACTCAATCCGAACATACACCCAAGTACGAAATCATTAAACGAATCAATTGGAAGCTTCAAATCCCGATTCCGAGATCATTTA
Organism: Nicotiana otophora; assembly: GCA_000715115.1. Classification (NCBI taxonomy): domain Eukaryota; kingdom Viridiplantae; phylum Streptophyta; class Magnoliopsida; order Solanales; family Solanaceae; genus Nicotiana; species Nicotiana otophora. The sequence goes on from AWOL01S0000718.1 coordinate 32,107, forward strand.
CTCAAAAATGAATACTTAGTCAATTCTTCCAATTTAAAGCCTCCGAAATGAAAATTTTCCATCCGAATCAACTCGAACTTCCCGAAATTCAACTCCGACCATGCGTACAAGTCCTAATAACACATGAAGTAAAGCTACACAAGGCCTCAAATCGCCGAACGATGCGCTAGAGCTCAAAACGACCGGTCGGGTTGTTACATGATCGAGTTTATGCGATAAAGATTAGTTGATCTCATTAACTAAATCACAGAGATAGATGATTTAAATAGAGATATGATCATTGAACCGACTCATTGGATAATTCCGAATTGTTAGAATTATCATAAACTGTCAATAGGATATTCTCTTGAAGAATATGATGTAAGAGTTTCCTTTGACCTGAGATCATCACAGTAATTGACAAGTTATTTATTAAACTTTGATACTAGACACCTATGGTCCTAGGGTGATAGTTGAAAGGATATTGGGTACGATTAAATACTTGTAGAATTAGTAATAGATCAAGATGGAATCTGTCAACTATTGGTAATGAGTTTAAGCTCCATGTTATCATGAATTATAAACGACCAAATTATGACCTTGGCCAGGAAAATTGAATGAAAGAAGAAAAGAGTTTCTTAGGTCATTCAATGGTCGATTATATTTGACATGAACACATAGTTGGTCACCTATTAGGATTTGACAGTTGAACCATATCGTAAGGCGATCCAAAGCTATAAAGACAGAAGGAATCACTACATTATTTTTTTACTGGTTCTTGAGAGTAAATTGTATACTTTATTCTATCCGGCCGTTAAGGAGTGTTGCTAGACGTCACCCTTGATTAGTATATTGATATGATCAATTTACTATCGGTTTAGTATTGAACCTATGGGGTCGCACACTAACGAGTGTTCTGACCTTTGCTAAAGGATTAATTAATTTATTAGTTGATAATTAAATTAAGAATTTAGTTAGCCAAATAAATAAATAAGTTTTAGTTCAAATAAAATATTATTGTATTATTTACTAGCACAGAGGATATAATTAATATTGTGAACAAATTAAAATTTTCTATTTGGAATAGAAAATTGAATTATATCTCTTGGTTGAAATATATATGTGATATATATATATATATATATAAAATATTAATAAAAGAGTTGTTAGTTAAATCTAATTTTGAATCGGATTATTAACTTGAACGTCCATAAAGGACGTGTCTGACAACTTCAAATCCATTGGAATGGGTTTCATATTTTCAATATGAAATTTGTTGAAGATGGAGATCAAAATGACCGACACTTCTCTATTGATGAACCAGGTTGAGCTTCATAGAATGTTCTAGAGATTAGAAGAATTGGGAAAAATAAATTGTATATTATTTCCATATCTGAGAAGTGTATATACACACGTGTCTAAGAGGGAATTAAAATATGACTACTAATTACAAAAATATCACTCTAACTAACTCAACTATATATCTAACTAACTCAACTACATGGCTAACTAACTCAATTACATATACACATAAATATTACATCAATTATTCTCAATGCCCCCCTCAAGTTGGAGGTGAGGAACTCACTGCCAACTTGCTGAGAAGATCAGAGTGTTTAACTCCTGTAAGGGCCTTTGTTAAGATGTCAGCCAATTGAGCAGAGGTGAAAATGTGATGTAGTTCGACTAGCCCATCTTGTATCTTATCCCAGACAAAGTGACAGTCCACTTCGATATGTTTTATCCTCTCATGAAATACATAATTTCTTGCAATATGAACAACTGCTTGACTGTCACAAAATATAATTATGGGATTGGTACACATGACTGTCAGCTCTTCTAGCAATCTCTTTATCCATACCAACTCACCAACAACTTTTCTGATTGACCTATACTCTGCTTTTGCAGAAGATAGTGAGACATTAGTTTGTTTCTTTGATTTCAACTAATAGGGCTATCCCCAAGCAACATAATATACCCACTCACAGATTTTTTTGAATTAGGACAGGCAGCCCAATCCGAGTCACAATATGCATTTACAGTATAACTAGGGTCATTGGACAAAAGTATCCCCAAAATATAATCTTTCTTCAAGTATCTAAGAACATGTACAACAACTTTTAGGTGAGGTTACCTTGGTGCATGCATAAACTGGGTCAAATGTTAGAAACTATAGGCTATGTCGAGTTTTGTATTTGTTAGGAGATTTAATTTTCCAACTAGCTTCCTGTAGTACCCTGGGTTTGACAACAGGTTCCATCATCACTTCTCAATTTAATGGTAGAATCAAGTGGAGAGCTAACAGGGGAGTATGTCAGGTAATCATACTCCTTCAGTAGGTCCATAGTGAGTTTTCTCTGGCAAATCAGTACTCCATCATCCTTGGACAACATTTCCAGTCCCAAGAAGTAGTATAACTTCCCAAGATCTTTTATCTTAAATTGATTATGTAGGAAGGCCTTCAATCTTATGATTTCCTCCAAGTTGGTACCAGTGAGAATTACGTCATCTACATCAATAGCCACAAAGACTGCTGAGTTTCCCTGTTTTTTGTACAACAGTGAGTAATCACTAGCTGAATGTTTGAAGCCCCTAGAATGCAGGGACTCTGTCAATTTATCATACCATTGTCTGCTAGCTTGTTTTAGACCATATAGTGACTTCCTAAGTTTGCATACTAGATTTCCATTAGGCGTCATTAGACCTTGTGGAACCTCCATGTACACTTTTTCATGTAGATCCCCATGAAGAAATGTATTATTTACATCTAGTTGATAGAGCTTCCACCCTCTCTTTACTGCAGTGCTGATTAGTGTTCTAACTGTGGTCATTTTTACCACTGGTGAGAAAGTCTCTATGTAATCAATTCATGCTTCTTGTGTGTATCCCTTCACTACAAGCCTTGTTTTGAATCTTTCTACACTTCCATCTGCCTTGTGTTTGATCTTTTATACCTATTTACAACCTATAGTTTTCTTTTCTGCAGGCAGTTCAACTAGATCCCAAGTATGGTTAACATATAAAGCTTCAAATTCCTGTGTCATTGCCATTTGCCATGCAGGATTCATAGATGCCTCCTCATAAGAAGATGACTCACAATCATGTGAAATGTTTCTAAATAATTGCTGACTCTCAAGATGCAAGACATTAAAAGAGACATGTTGTTTATTGTTGCAGAATGCATTGAATGATGCGGGAATGGTGTGATGTTTTGATTATGTATTTTGATGTTGAAAAGTTGGCAAGAAATACACAGTCTTTGAGGTATGTAGGAGTAATATGAGTTCTGCCTGATATTCTTGGATTTGAGGGATTTATTTGAAGATTGTTGGACTCAATGACTTGAGAGTCAGTGGACTGTGCTTGTGTGGATGGCTAAGAACCAGGATTATTTTCTGGAGACATATGTGAGCTTGACATCTGATTAGGTGTTGTTGAGCTAGATGGAGGAAAAAGTGAACTAGGTGGAAGAACATGTGCAACAATATCAGTTACAGGTTTATCAGTGATAGAAATTGATACATCTTCATCATACATACTACAATCATTTGACTCCCCAGAAGTAGGATGGAAGCAATATGGATTGGAATTCATCAGATGCAATACAGAAGGGAAATTGGAATGTTCAGGTGAAACTGCAAAGGGAAAACTATTTTCATGGAACACTACATCTCTAGATATATGTATTCTCTTTGTGGCTAAGTCTAGGACCTTGTAACCTTTTGTACCAAAGGGATAACCTACAAACACATGAGGTGTGGCTCTTGGTTCAAACTTGTCTCTGTGAGTCTTCTGTGTACAAGGGTAGCACATGCAGCCAAAACTCTTGAGTTGTGAATATTTGAGCTTTTTGTTATACAAAAGTTCAAAAGGACTTTTGTTATTAAGAACAATGGATGGGAGCCTATTTATTATGTAGGTAACTGTCAGAATGCATTCTCCCCAGTACCTTATGAGTAGTTTGGACTGGTAAAGAGGGGCTTTGCTGTTTCAAATAGGTATTTTTATTTTCTTTCTACCACATCATTTTGTTGTGGTGTGTATGGACAAGTTTACTGATGTACTATGACTTTTTCTTGGAAGTATATTATGGTTTCATTGTTAACAAATTCTAGACCATTGTCAGATCTAATGGTCTTAAATGAGGTGTCAAACTGATTTTCAATCATGGACAGAAAACTTTTAATGTCATGAAATGTATTGCTTTTGCAGTTTAAGAGGTAAGTCCAGGTTGACCTACTAAAATCATCAACCATGGTAAGAAAGTATTTGTAATTGTCATGTGTTGATGTATAGTAAGGGCCCCACAAGTTTACATGGAGTAATTCAAGGATTTTGGTGGATGAGGTGATTCTTTCAAGTAATGGCAGCTTGGTGTGTCTAGCCATAGGATAGATTGAACAAATAAAAGGCTGTTGGGAGCAAAATTGGCTGGTATAGTAGATATTTTTCTCATTTTTACAAAAGGTACATGTCCTACCCTTTTGTGCCACAAGTAATCAACATTATTTTCAGAAGATGCATAACATATAGAAGAAGAACTCACAATAAAAGGATCAGTTTTATTGCATAAATGGATACTATTTACATTGTTCAATGGGCAAGATGGATCATTTACAGTTGGCAGTGAATGGGATGGATGAGTTTGGTCTTTTTTCTTACTAGCATTATTATCAGAAATGGAAACACAAGAATGAGACAAACTAGAAATTAAAGCAGTAGACGGACTCAAGTTTGAACAACTGTGACACTTTGAACAAAGGAAGTACAATCCACTTCTTGCCTTACCAATTTCCAGAGGCCTCTTCATTGAAAGGGCCTGCATTAGACAAAGGTACTAGTTGAAATTAACCATGCAATCAAGATGCACTGTTAATGAGTGAACTGAAATGAGGTTATATTTGAAATTAGGTACATACAGGACTCTAACCAAAGTTAGTTTAGGACTAAGGAAAATATCACCAATTTCTGTCACTTTCACCTTGTATCCATTAGGCAAGGTGACAATGAAAGGATACGGTAGGGTTATAATGTTCGTGAGAAAGGATTTTCTATATGTCATGTAGTTTGTAGCTCCACTGTCTAATATCCATAGGTCAACAATTGAATTTGAACATTTACATATGGTTGTTTCAGCTATCTCTTTATAAGTACATCAAGCTAGAATACCTGCAAAGTTCATAGCTCCACTAGTGATTATGTTTGAATTTCTTTTTTGCATTGTTGACTTTGAAGTTCTCCAGCAGATTCAACAACTGGTTGTATTGTTCCTTTGTCAGGTTCTGAAGATTTTGATTATGGTTCCTTCTATCAGCATCTTCATTGCCGCAGACTTGCATCTCTTCATATTGACCATGGACATTTGCAGCAGATCTTGTGTTCCTACCCTTTGTAAACTTGAAGTCCTATGAAAATCCATGTAACTTATAACATTTTTCCTTGGCACGCCCCTGCTTTTTGCAGTAGTCACAGTACTACTTAGATCTATTAGGAGGAAATGCAGGTCTATATGAGTTATGTCCTGTAGTATTGCCTTGTGGAGCATAATTGGTTCTGAATTTGTTATTTCCTGGGCCATTAGAGGTGGATTCCATGACTAGGCGATTATGTGGTCTGATTTCTCTCTGTTTCTCCTCCTGAATAAGGATGGAGAAAGCCTGTGCAATACTAGGTAGGGGATTCATCATTAGAATACTTCCCCTAACAACCGTGTAGACTTCATTGAGTCCCATTAAAAATTAAATTAGCCTTCGATCTTATTCTGCCTTGTACATATTTGCCTTGGCACTACAGGTGCATTGACATCCATATTGGGCATGTGCATTCAAAGTATTAAGCCCCTCCCAGAACTTTTTTATTTTTGTGTAGTATCCAGTTATGTCTAGGGTTCCTTGATTTAAATCGTTGATTTTCTTTTGTAATTGATAGAGTTTTGCTCCATTTGTTTAATCATACCTGTCCTCAAGCTCTTGCCATAGCTCCTTTGCATCACTCACGTACTGTAGACCATCAACCAAGTCCTTCGAGAGTGAGTTTAGAATCCACGATTTCACCATATCATCGCGTCGTGCCCATTGATCATAGCTCACCTCTCCAGCATTAGGTTTCTTACACTTTCCTGTGATGAATCAGACTTTGTTTTTCACATAGAGAGCTCTAAGAACACCTCTTCTCCAGGATCTATAGCCAGTGCCGTCAAATGCCACCCGTACCAAAACACTCCTAACACTTTTCGATGGGTGCATGTATAGCGGATTGGTGGAATCCAAAATTGTGGCGGTATCCTAGGTATCTTTGTCTCCAGCCATGAATTGAAGTAGAGAATGACAGGAATTTGAGTTAATTGAAGTAGAGAATGACAGGAATTTGAGTTAATTGAAGATTGAGAGTGTGTGAATCAATAGTTCTCAGAAAAAAAATTCAGACTGAGAACTTCCGATCTGTAATTTCAAATCGGATGAAATAACGAAGAAGAGAATAGAATACGAACTAGATGTGGATCATAGATTATAAGCTGGGCTCTGATACCATGTTGAAGATGGAGATCAGAATGATCGACATGTCTCCATTGATGAACCAGGTCGAGCTTCAGAGAAGGTTCAAGAGATTAGAAGAATTGGGGAAAATGAATTGTGTATTATTTCCATATCTGAGAAGTGTATATACACACGTATTTAAGAGGGGATTAAAACATGACTACTAATTACAAAAATACCACTCTAACTAACTCAACTACATGGCTAACTAACTCAACTACATATACACATAAATATTTCTATATCAATTATTCTCCATAAAATTTGAATTGGTCTTCATGGAAAGTCTATAAAATTCGGCAGCCTCATTACCTATTTTGAATGGGATTTTGATTTGTCCTTGAACGCGAAAAGATCTGCCTATTATTGTTATTATCTTCTGTTGCGTGTTATGAACACCTATATGCAATCCTTCAAGAGGAACTTCTGTGAAGGAACTTCCGAGCTGATATTCGATATTTCTAATGGGGTTCGACTAAATCCAAATTTGTGCAGGAAGGTTTTACATTGGGTAAATGACTCCCTAATAAAGACAACTTCATACTTATCGCTCGAATTTGAGACTTCGGCTTAAAAATAAAAAAAATATTTACCACCCCACCATGACTCGTTGGTTAAACCAAAGAGATCCTTGAAATTATTTAGGCTCATATTTTCAATCTGTTTGAAAGAGGCACATACGACAGCAAGTGACACAAGGAATGTCGCACCAAGGAGGATACGATACCTGGGTACTAATTAATGTGTTAAGATCTCCAAAGAGAATGAAGGTTTTCAAAATTATCCTTATTTTGGTGATCGTGGACACCCCTGGAGTTTTATTGTTCATAGTTCAAAATCACACCCTTTTTTTTTGTTGGTATAACTATCATTTTGCAAAGACCAATTCTTAAATTTTTATTCTTGTTTATATTTCTTCTTCTTTATCTTTCCCCATTTTCTTGCCTAAAGTTTGACTAACCTAATTAACATTATACGATACGTAGAAATTGGGTTGTTTCATTGGATTTGAGCAAGTTCACAACGATTTTGTATTTATATAGAGAATTAGTGAAATTATCTATGTTGTTACACATCCATAAAATGAATTGGGTTGAACAAATTTCAGTGAGATATTAATATTAATAATTCACTTATAAATAAGGTGGGAGAAATAAAAGTCTTTTTCTTTTGATTCTTTTCCGTAATTTTAGTTTCAAAAGAAAAATGGCTTGTGTAATATCATGCCCAAGTCTACTGTAGGACCATATATAGGGAGACATTAAATTGATTAGCTCAACTATGTAAAAGGTAGTACAAAAAAGTTTAATTTCAGTAAATAGTAGAAAACTTCACGTTGACGTACATGTAATGATCATTGTGATTTAGAAAAAACAAATGAAGTACCAAAAGGTAAAGATCAAATGAGTTTGATTTGATTTGTACGTCTAGCGAATTGAAATTATTAATTTTGGGTAAGAATTTATCGGTGTTTGGATCGATCTAATAATTACATGGCACATGCTCATATAATATTTTTATCACTGAGTTATAGTTAGTTGACATATTCTTGCTTTAATTGATTTTGGATAAAAAATAATACTTTTTTTATATTTATAACAATCGTACATGACACGTGTTCGTATACATTTCTTTTTGGTGACTAAACTTTTTGTAAATCACCAAGTAAGATATGTACAAGAACCATAAAAAGGCTACACTCGCATACATTTTTTGATATCTTTGTAGCAGCAGCACCAACAACAACAATCCAATGTAATTTTACTAGTGGAGTCTGGAGAGGATAGTGTGTACGCAGACTTTACCCCTATCTTGGGTAGAGAAGCTGTTTTCGATAGACCCTCGGCTCCCTCTCTCCAAGAACTCCCCACCTTGCTCTTGGGGTGACTCGAACTCACAACCTCTCTATAGCATACTTAATAAATATATATTTATTATAAATAGAATTGTATTTAAGGTGAATTTCTATATTTTAGAGAGATTTTAGGGTTTGCTACTTTGTGGCTAAGTCACTTTTCCCCTATAAATAAAGGGGTACCTTGTAATTCATCCCAAATCAATAAGAATTCTCTCTCTCTCTACTTTTCTCTGTAATACTCTTCTTCTTCTTTTATTGTTATAGTACTCAACTTATACATAATATTGAGCATAATAATTGCCAATTGTTCCTTGAACTTCCTTCACGAATAAATTCTGGATTTAAGGTAAATATTTTACCTTATTTTTATCTTCTAAATTCTTAAAATTATATAATTTGATTTTGAATACAAGTAAAGACAATAAATTTTGATTATAACTCTAATAGAGTTTGTAAGAAATTATAATCACCCGAAGTGATAAAATTTTTATGTCTTGTCATAATCAAATTCATGTATGATTGTGAGAACAATAAGGATTCTCAAAATAATCCTTCACTCTGTGAAAGTAATATTTGTCATCGATTTGATATGAGATTTTGTAATATATATATAGATGATTATGGTCCATTCATGATATGAATGTGACAACATGTGATTTATGAACACATATTCATTCTTGAAAGAATATGAACGTGCTAGTGGTAGTGAATATACCACACTAACCTCTAGAAAGAGGTTTGAGATGAAATAAGAAAATAATTTCATTATTATGGCATGAATGGTCACTGGTCATGTACCTATTATGATTATGCCAAAATATTATGGCAACATGATTATTACAGGGCAAAAGTAATAGAAGCAATATATCTTGCCTATATTTTGACCATGGTCATAATGGTATAACTTTCTCCTTGAAAGAAATATTCAACATATGGATGTTGATCAATATGTGGTAGTACAAAATTAATCGAAAGCTTTGGAAGAGCCAATTATACTATTTTGGAGACATAAAATTGATTATCAATAAGGTATTGAGTCGTAGTAAGTCTCACAGAAACTTATTGAGTTTCTAAAGTATTCGCGAAAATGCTTGGTTATATTGAGATTATAAATAAAGAAAATATTCAATATCTTTATATTATTATAACTGTAGAGATGTAATATGTATATGAAAACTACTCGCTTTATTGCCTGATTTATATTACACAAATAAAAAATATGGTGAAATTACATGACACAGTATACTAGATATTTATTGATATAAAAACTCATGTCATAGTAAACTTGAAGTTTAATTAACAATTGCACGTGTCATGATGTAAACCTGAAGTTTACTGATACATTAAATTTTATCAAGCATTGCCTATTGAGCAATTTTGATTTAAGTATGATGTGCAAAAATAAATGAGAATTCACATGGGTAAGTGTTGAAGAAGATTTTTCATGAATTTTCTTTTGTTGCTTGTTCTCATTAATTAATAGACCAACTAAAATTGAAATTGAATCCCATAAATGCTGAAAATATCAAAAGAGAATATGGGCTCATTCACCTACCATGTGTACCACATAAGATGCATTTATGAGATGGTTACATGTGCGATTACTATTAACCGGTAACCTGGTGTTTGCGAGGTAACTTGCTCAATAATTTAATTTAGACCATAATTTTCAGATTTTCTATTCAAGAAAGTTCATCTTGATAAGTTGGTTTACATCACATTTGGTTTAGCAAAATAATTTATTGAGTGCCTCCACTGAATAGCTAAACTATTGCTTCTAAGAACAAAGTTAACTATATCAGTTTGATATACGTTATATACGAACGTATATTACATCCCCCTTCCCCCCCAAACAAATGGTTCAGGGTTATGAACCAAATAATTCCATCTTATTATTATTATTATTATTATTATTGATGTGCGGTGTATATTTTGATTAATACCATAACGCACAAAAAGTGGGTTTCCAAAGCAAGTTAGTTTTTCTAACATGAAGGGGAAACAAAATAAACAATTGAGAAAAGTTACGTGGAATGAATTATCATTTTTACATCTAGATCCTCGAGTAAGATAATATGAACTTGAAGTTCATAAAAAGATAATTCATATGCAATATATTGTAAAATATGACAGGCACATTTACTAACCCAAAGAAAGTAACTATATTCTTACTGCAAATGCTCCTATTAGAATAAGTCCTAGAAGGACAAAGTCTATGGTAAATTCTTGATAAAGAAGATGACCAAATGATCATAATAAGGAGACAAGTTATCTAGAAGATCACATGGCATAATACTTCATAAAATCCCAGAAGAGGATCAGGTACCTGAAAATATGAATGAAAAGATCTCTATGTTATGTCTTTATGAGAAAAAAGAGGTTGGAACCGATATAAAATGTTCGTCGACTAAATCTATGATAACACTTTATATATATATATATATGAAGATCTTAAGTCTAGAGAAACGATTCAAGTAAAATTAGTTTCATATGAAAGACATATAGTTTTGGACCATCAGTTCAAGCACTTGAAAGTATAAAGTCAATGGTGTGTGTAATTATGTCTAGCATGACATGAAAACTTGATATGCATCTAAAGTTTATTTATATAGCTTATATGACTTAACTTATATGACAATCTCTACAGGATTTAAATTGTTTAAAGTATATACAATTTTTGGTCCTAAAATACTACATACTAAGTGCAATTTATGCACATATGTATCTTGCTATAACTATAAGCATGATAATGTGATAGCGAGAATTATTATCTCTATGGAGATATTGAAAAGGTCATTCCACGATATTATATGAAGACATTACATATCTATCAAGAATGATAATTTCAAGGCGCAACATATTCATTCAAGTTAATATGGTTGATTTGTTTATCAAATCTCTACCAACGATCTTTTGAAGATGATGCACAAGATTGGAATGCGAAGGCTCAAAGATGTGAATTGATTGTCTTATCAGGGAGAGTTAATACGCGTTGTACTCTTTTTCCTTATAAGGTTTTGTCTCACTGGATTTTTCTTGCAAGGTTTTTGACGAGACAACCAAAATGCGTATTGTTAGATATGTATACTCTTTTTTCTTTACTAGAATTTTTTCCCACTGGATTTTGTTTTAGTTAAGGTTTTAACGAGACACATTATCTGTTGAATAGACATTCAAGGAGGAGTATTATAAATAGAATTATATTTAAGGTGAATGTCTATATTTTTGAGATTTTATGGTTTGTTACTTTATGACAAAGTTACTTTTCCCCTATAAATAGAGAGGTTCTATTCCATTGTAATTCATCCCAAATCAATAAAAATTTTCCCACTCTACTTTTTTCTGTAATACTTTTCTTCTTATTTTATTGTTTTATAATTATATTTTTATTTTAATTAAGTCATTTAATCGTAATAAATTAGTAGTATGATTTAATGTTAACAATCACGCACCCCCAACATTACACAATCCCAAACATGTCCTTAGATACCCCACCAACACCTTTGCTTAAAAGTTGAAATCGCACACGGCTCTTTTCTACGTAGACCCCACCTTTCCCAAAACAACAACCTATCTTCTCATAAACGACAATTCATCTTTTTCTAACATTAATTAATTCCAACTTATTTGGCTAAGACCAGTCCAGTTGTCATTCTCTCATTCGTCACATCTCAGATTTCCTCTGTCTCTATTTAGATAACTTTGTCTAACAGTCACAAAGCAAAAACGAGTCTCCATTATTGCAATTTTAGTGAGAGGAAGTTTTTAGAGAGAGAGTTTTTAGAGAACTAATCAACAACAATGGTGGCGGATAGCTGGAGCGCGACGGCGAAGCGGTGCGACTCGTGCAAATCGACGGCGGCGACGGTGTTCTGCAAGGCGGACATGGCGTTCCTGTGCTTATCCTGCGACTCCAAAATCCACGCGGCGAACAAGCTCGCGTCGAGGCACGCGCGCGTGTGGGTATGCGAGGTGTGCGAGCACGCGCCGGCGAGCGTCACGTGCAAGGCGGACGCCGCCGCACTCTGCGTCACTTGCGACCAGGACATTCACTCGGCGAACCCTCTAGCTCGGCGCCACGACCGTTTCCCCATAGTGCCATTCTATGATTCCGCCTCCACCAAGTCTCGCGGTGCGGACGAACTTAATCCTCCGCCTCCCGAGACGGAGGAAGAGGCGGAGGCGGAGTCGTGGCTACTACAAGCGCCGAATAATAATGCGCAAGGAATTGAGTATAAATCAGCGGAATATTTGTTTAGCGATGTGGATCCGTATGTGGAAATGGATATGATAACGGATCAGAAACCGTGTACTGATATTCAACTTCATGTTCAGGAGTATAAGGATGATTGTGTTGTGCCTCATGTACAGAACAAAAATGAGATCCATTTGCAAGGTCCAGTTGTTAATGGATACCCGACTTATGAAATGGACTTCTCTGGATCTAAACCTTTCATGTACAACTTCAGTTCTCAATCCATTAGCCAAAGTGTATGTCTCTCTTCTCATTTTCACCTTAATTCTATATAGTACTGTACTCTAATATTTTACACAATTAAATTACTTAAAATACCATAACATAACTATTTATGACAAATATTAATTGGAAAAATTGTTTTAAAACATAATATAATATTACTCAAAGGAAAGTAAAACACAACATATTACTTTAGAGTCCTAATGAAATGACGGATAGTATTAATGGAATGACGAATTGGTTTAGTTTAATATTCATTCCTACAGCTAAGTACTTAATTAAGACTAAAAGCTAGTAGCGGGACTTTAATTATGTTACCCTATTTAGTAAGTGCAATCAATATGTTTGGCTTTGTTAAAGAAAAAAGAAGAGGTGAAATCTTAACGACCAAACTACTATTATACTATATAATGCACTCCACGAGTGAATTAGTTAGTCGCGACTCTGGCAAGCCTTTTTGAGATTCCTTATTGCATTTAGACGAGGATTTGAAGCTTATCAGTTCAAAATACCACTATATTCACTGACTATTTAAGTTATTGGTTCGGATTTAAATATTTATATATATATTTAGTAAATTTATTTATTAACAAATATATAGGGTTTAAACTAAAAACTACTAGATTTTGCCATACTTTATATGTTACCTCCGCCCTGCTTGTTTCTCAGTCTAACTCCTCTTTTCTTTTTGTCACTGATTGATTGGGCTAATACTCTTAGATGGTACCAATCACTAAACTAACCGAAGTAGCAATAATCATAAGAGAAGCAAAATTCACAGAAAGTTAAGAAAATGTATAGTTAAATTTTATTCGTGGTCCTTTCATTAAAATTGTTGTCATAAAGTTAAACGAACGTCTTATTTCTCACATAAATGTCATGGCTATCTCAACAGGTCTCTTCATCATCTATGGAAGTAGGAGTTGTGCCTGACCATAACACAATGGCAGATGTATCAAACACATTTGTGAGAAACTCCTCCACTGATGGCCTCCCAAATCCACTTTCAAACTTAGACAGAGAAGCAAGAGTGTTAAGGTACAGAGAGAAAAGGAAGAACAGAAAGTTCGAAAAGACGATACGATACGCATCTAGAAAGGCCTATGCTGAAACTCGACCTAGAATCAAAGGCAGATTTGCCAAACGTACGGAGAACGAAGTTGACTCCCTCATTGCCTCCTCCGACGCTTCATACGGCGTCGTTCCATCGTTTTAGTAATTATGTAGTAGTAGTAAATTGATCTAGTGAAAAGAAAATGAAACAAAAAAATTGTGTTTTTTCATGTTGTTTTGGGCTAAGGAGGATCATAATTATGTGTACATATTAATTTTGTTGTGATTTTATGTTTGAATGGTAGAATTTCGCTTTCTGCCTTTTTTGTGTTTTGTAAAGTAATGAGCTTTTCTTTTTTGGAAGAAAATTAGCTCCACGGAATTACTAATTATGGTATGAAAAAACTTTGCATTTTGCTTTAATATTTTAATTAATTGCTTATGGAAGATTTTGTAAATTAATCAGTAATAGATTAGTTGATTAACCATGTTAGCACTAATCTATTACTCATTAATTTTGTTGAACTAAATCATTTGCAAATGTTATAAAAATTAGTACTTTAAATTTTGTGATTATTGAAGCAAAAAATATATAAACAAAATAGAAAATTTTACCCCCTACAACAAAATATTACACTCTATTTATTATAAATCAAAATAATTTCAAAATATTATTATTTTTAGCTACCTTTTCTATTTTATAGCAAAATAGGTATTTATTTTATACCCTACCATTGAGACATGAAAATACGGCAATTATGTTTTTTTTCTCTCTTCCTTCTCTCTCTATCACCAATATTCTTAATCCTAAATCTTCTCCCTCAAGCAAAACACGACATTTTTGACATCTTGGATTCGGTTTGTTGTTAAACTTACCGTTGGCGGTGGCTATGATTTTCATATTATATACCAGTAAAACCGAGCTCGATATTCGATCGAGCTTCCAAGACTCCCTGATTAGGCCGGGGTCGAAATATCTGTGATCGGGTAAGGTCAAGCTCGAAAATCGATCTAACGTTCGACACAATCAGATAAGATCAAAACATGGTTATTGAGATTGAACCCAAAGCATTGTCAAAATTAGCCATCAAAACCATCAGATTTGCCCTCGAGTTAACCGAAGGCGTAACCGATACTGTTTCTAACGGTTTCGAAGAAAGCTTTGCCAACTCATCCGAGAAGGGTCCATAATTCTCGTCATTAACCAATCATTATGGCAGAAATCACGTAACGACTCAAAAAGGGAACCAACGGACAACAAATCAAGGACTTTTGCCTTTTTTAGAACAATAAAATAATACCTTAAAAGGTAGATCTCCCCTAATATATAAAGAGGGCTTGACAATTCATAAGGGAAATTGTAACATACACTTATAAGCAATATATTCTCTAAGTTCTTACCTTTTGGTATTTTTATGTCTACAAAAGAGCATTCAATTCAAGAGTGGCCTGCTTTCCTAAGCTGAAATCATCCAATTCATGTGATTTATAGTTAATTAATCATTATTTATTTCAATTGCCATCTAATTTATCTCTTTGTATCAAGTTAATTTGCGTATCCTTTAAACCACGAATAAATTCAATTGTTATCCGATTTTGAGGGTAAACAGTTTGGCGCCCACCGTGGGGCTAAGGATAATAGTAGTTATTTGATACAAATCTCCATAACACACACACACTACTTTATACTTGCCTTTTAAAGTGTCTTTGATTTCAGGCTAAAAATGACAAACTCTCAATTAGCACCCCTACATATCGACAACGAGTCCGCTCATCAAGGTGAGAATAACACTGCGGCGTCCGGTAACGTAGGGCCACCCGCTGATCCCGTTGGAATTCGGATCGCAGATCTGATTGATGTTAATTCACATGTGGTTATCGACGCAGACTTGCCTACCGACCCCGAAAATAGCGTCCGTGGTGGAGCCTGATCGACAGCTCGAAACACACAAAATATTGAAGAAGACGGGATCAGCCTACAAATGATCTTAGAAATGCTGCAAGCTCAACAGGTGGCGATAGCTCAGTTGCAGAGCCAAAGCCAGGCACCGAGCAGGGTTGAACCCGATCCGCCCCGTGAATTCACCCGCAGAAATAAACCGGTCGTAGTAAGGTCCAATGAACAAGAATCGGGTACTAACCCCGAGATTATAAAGATGCTTGAGGAGCTAACAAAGCGGATAGAATCACTAGAAATGAAAATCAAAGCGAACAACAAAAAGGTGGAAACCTACAATTACAGGGTAGATCAAATCCCAGGAGCACCTCCGATACTGAAAGGACTAGATTCCAGGAAGTTCGTGCAAAAACCTTTTCCTCCGAGCGTGGCTCCGAAGCCAATCCCCAAGAAATTCTGTGTGCCCGAAATACCTAAGTATAATGGAACGACCGATCTAAACGAGCATGTAACCTCTTACACATGTGCCATCAAAGCGAACGACTTGGAAGACGACGAGATCGAGTCTGTTCTACTGAAAACAATTGGGGAGATCCTGTCAAAGGGAGCTATGATATGGTATCACAACTTACCTCCTAATTCTATTGATTCATTTGCTATGCTTGCAGACTCCTTCGTAAAAGCACATGCTGGTGCCATCAAGGTCAAAAGCAGAAAATCAGATCTTTTCAAAGTTAAACAGAAGGATAACGAGATGCTTAGGGAATTCGTGTCCCGTTTTCAATTGGAATGAATGGATATGCCGCCAGTCGCTGATGATTGGGCTGTTCAAGCTTTCACTCAGGGATTCAATATTCAAAGCTAGGTGGCTTCATAGCAACTGAAGCAAAATCTGATAGAATACCCTCCCGTTACCTGGGCCGATGTACATAACCGGTATCAATCAAAAATCAGAGTCGAAGATGACTAACTTGGGGCCCCTTCGGAGTCTATTTATCCCGTCCGAACCCTCGATAGAATCAAGAGAGACATCGATCATGAACTAAGACCAAACATGGATCGATATCTGCCATATAATAGATATCGGATGAGCAGTGGGTCCGGGCGGAACCCCATAAGAAACGAAATGATAAATGACCAAGGTCGAAGCAACCGAGGGCTCATGACCAAAAACAGCTTCGACAAGTCCATCGGGCCTCAAGAAGCGCCGAGGCTATCGTAATACAACTTTAATGTCGATGTTGCCGCCATCGTATCAGCTATCGGACACATCAAGGATACCAAATGGCCTCGAATTCTACAATCCGATCCAATACAAAGGGATCCTAACCAGATGTGCAAATATCATGGCACTCACGGTCATAGAGTGGAAGATTGTCGACAACTGAGAGATGAAGTAGCCCGTCTATTCAACAATGGGCACCTTCGAGAATTCTTTAGCGATCGAGCCATGAACCACTTTAGGAATATGGATTCTAACAAACAGATAGAACAAGAAGATATTGAACCTCAACACGTCATAAATATGATCATCGGTGGAGTCGATATCCCACAGGGGCCGATGTTGAAATGCACCAAAGTATCCATCACTAGGGAGAAACAAACTCGAGACTACATTCCAGAATGAATTTTATCTTTCAGCGAAGATGATGCGGAAGGGATTGTACAACCTCACCATGATGCACTGGTAATATCTATACTCGTAAATAAAACTCGAATTAAACGTGTGTTGATTGATCCAGGTAGCTCGGCCAACAATATTCGGTCGAGGGTCGTGGAGCAGCTCGGTCTACAAGATGAAATCGTGCCTGCAGTCCGAGTTCTAAATGGGTTCAACATGGCATGTGAAACCACCAAGGGGAAAATAACGTTACCGGTCAATACCACCGGAACCATACGAGAGGCCAAATTTCATGTGATCGAATGAGACATGAGGTACAACGCCCATATTGGAAGGCCATGGATCCACAACATGAGGGCAATGCCCTCAAATATTCATCAAGTGTTAAAATTCCTAACTCCGGGAGGGATTAAAATGATCTACGGGGAACAACCGGCTGCAAAAGAGATATTTGCAATCGAAGAAGTGATTCCAATATCAACACTCGCAACGTCGAAGGAACCAAGTTCAGGTGAGAACCAAGAGGCCAAATAGCAGTCATCGATACTGGCCACGACCCAACCAGATAAGCAAGGGACTTATGAAGACGATAATTACGGGGTTATCTTTTATAATCCCCGATGACTCCGACGCAACCAAATCATCGGTCGAAGAGCTGGAAAAGGTTATGTTGATCGAATATCTACCCGATTGGAAGGTATACCTGAGCACAAGTTTAACTCCCGAGCTCAGGAAAAAAACTTATTTGATTTCTTGTAGCTAACATAGATTGTTTCGCTTGGTCCCATCTCGATATGATACGGATCCCACCGGAGATAACCACTCACAAGCTAAGCCTGAACCTAAAAATTAATCCGGTCAAGCAGAAGAGAAGGCCCTAGTTTGAGGTCAAACATGCTTTCATCAAGGATGAGGTATCTAAACTCCTTAAAATAGGATCCATTCGAGAGGTTAAATACCCGGATTGCTTAGCAAACGTAGTGGTAGTCCTCTAAAAAGGGGGACAAATGTAAAATGTGTGTAGATTATAAGGATCTAAACAAAGCATGTCCCAAGGACTCTTTCCCTCTACCCAACATCGATCGCATGATCGATGAAACGGTCGGCCACGAGACCCACAACTTTCTCGATTCCTATTCCGGGTACAACTAGATACCGATGGACCCGGATGATCCTATGAAAAAACCTCTTTCGTCACTAAGTACGGCACGTACTGCTATAACGTGATGCCATTCGGATTTAAAAATGCCGATGCCGATTATCAACGCCTAGTAAATCGGATGTTTGATCAAAAAATAGGAAAATCGATGGAGGTTTACATTGACAATATGTTGGTTAATCCCTGCGAGCAGAGGACCATTTAAAGCATTTGCAGGAAACCTTCAGCCTATTGAAGAAGTACAATATGAAGCTGAATCCGAAAAAATATGCGTTCGGAGTCGGATCAAGTAAATTCCTCGGGTTCATGGTATCCAACTGAGGAATCGAGATTAACCCTGACAAGATCAGAGCCATCGAAGATATCACGGTCGTGGACAACGTATAGGTCGTGCAAAGACTAACCGGGCGCATAGCCGCCTTGGGGCGATTTATTTCGAGGTCATCCGACAAGAGCCACCGATTTTTAGCACTATTGGAAAAGAAGAATAACTTCTCATGGACTCCGGAATGCCAACGAGCTTTGGAGGAGCTCAAGAGATACTTATCGAGCCCTTCGCTGCTTCACACACCAAAGACAGACGAACAACTGTACTTGTACTTGGTGGTCTCGGAGATAGCGATAAGTGGAGTCCTAGTTCTGGAAGAATGAGGTACGCAATTTTTGATTTATTATGTTAGTAGGACCTTAGGTGAGGCCGAAACTAGGTATCCTCACCTATATAAACTGGCTCTCGCCTTGCTAAGCGCCTCCAAGAAGCTAAAATCATACTTCCAATGTCACCCCATATGTGTCGTAACAACTTACCCGTTAAGGAACGTTATGCATAAGCCCGAATACTCGGCCCAATTGGCCAAATGGGCCTTGGAAGTAAGTGGTTATGATATTGAGTACCGACCTCAGACCGCTATTAAGTCCCAAATTCTGGAAGACTTCGTGGCCGACTTTACGCCGGCCCTAATACCCGAGGTCAAAAAAGTGTTATTGATTAACTCGGGGACTTTCTCGGGAATCTGGACCCTCTTCACGGACGGCGCCTCAAATGCAAAAGGGTCCGGACTTAGCATCGTACTAAAGACACCAATAAGCAATATAATTAGGCAATCTATTAAGACTATGAAGTTGACTAACAACGAGGCCGAATATGAGGCCATGATTGCAGGCCTTGAATTAGCCAAAAGCTTGGGGGCAGTGGTGATCGAAGCCAAGTGCGACTCACTCCTTGTGGTAAACCAAGTTAATGGGACATTCGAGGTTAGGGAAGAACGAATGTAGAGATACTTGGACAAGTTACATGTGACATTACATCGGTTCAAAGAATGGACTTTGCAACCTGTACGTCGGGATAAAAAAAATGAGGTTGATGCCCTCGCTAACTTAGGACCGTCGGTCGAATACAATGAGATCAACTCGGGAGAGGTCGTACATCTTGTGAGATCGGTGATAGAAGAAGGCCACGCCAAGATCAACTCAACAATCCTAACTTGGGATTGGAGGAATAAGTATGTGGAATATCTCAGGACCGGAAAATCGCCCTTGGACTCGAAATAATCGAGAGACTTGCGTACAAAGGCAGCCCGATTTAGCCTGTCCGAAGACGGAACCTTGTTTAGAAGAACATTTGATGGCCCACTTGCAATTTGTCTAGGGTCGGGGGATACTGAGTACATTTTGAGGGAAATCCACGAAGGTAACTGTGGAAATCATTCGGGCGCCGAATCACTTGTTCGAAAAATAATCAGAGCCGGTTAATACTGGATCGATATGGAAAAAGATGCAAAAGAGTTCGCACGAAAGTGTGATAAATGTTAAAGGCATGCTCCGATGATTCATCAACCTAGAGAACTGCTACATTCGGTCTTGTCACCATGGCCATTCATGAAATGAGGGATGAACATTGTCGGCCCCCTCCCACGGGTACCCGGTAAGGCTCAATTTATTTTATTTATGACTGACTATTTTTCTAAATGGGTGGAAGCACATGCATATGAGAAGGTCAGAGAAAAAGAAGTTATCGATTTTATTTGGGAACACATCATATGTCAGTTCGGAATACCGGCCAAGATCGTGTGCGACAACGGGAAATAATTTATTGACAGCAAAGTAAGTAAGTTTCTCAAATACCAAAAGATCAAAAGGATCTTATCCACTCCCTATCACCCTAGTGGGAATGGACAAGTTGAATCTACCAACAAAACCATACTCCAAAGCCTTAAAAAGAGGATAACCGACGCCAAAGGAAAATGGAAGGAAATGCTACCTGAGGTCCTATGGGCGTACTGTATAACCTCAAAGTCCAGTACCGGGGCCACCCCACTTTCTTTGGCTTATGGCACCGAAGATTTAATACCAGTCGAGCTCAAAAAACCAAGCATCAGACTCCGATATGCAACTAAGGAATCGAACGACGAAGCTATGAGTACGAGCCTGGAGCTACTAGATGAAAGGCACGAAGCCGCCTTGTCTGGTTGGCCGCCCAAAAACAGCGGATCGAAAGGTATTACAATCGAAGGGCCAACCTTTGACACTTCAATACCGGGGACTTGTTACTAAGAAACGCTACACTGAACACCTGAAACCCGAACGAAGGGAAATTGGGGCAAAACTGGGAAGGACCATACCAAATTATCGAGATCACCAGAAAATAATCGTACAAGCTCGGAATAATGAACGACGAGCAACTGGAATATAACTCACATAAAGCGATATTACTGCTAAGGTACGACATCGTTCTTTATTTTATTTTACATTTCAAACTAACACTGGCAGGTGACCAACAAGGGATGGTATGAGATCCTAGGTCTGAAAGCACGCGTTGCACTCCTTTTACCTTGAACCGGCTTTGTCCCAAATGGGTTTTTCGGCAAGGTTTTCAACAAGGCAACAAGTAAATCGTGCTAACTTAGAATTAAAGGTCGGCTACGAACCGGTGACAATGACCACAAAAGCATTCGAGGCCTCTCTTCGGTCACCCCGAGCACTTGAGGGCAATACCCTCGGATATCGACTCTAGCAAGGAAAGAAACTTCGTGATTGAAGGGTCTCGATCAATAAGACTTATTATGAGGGCCAAACGATCAAATGAACCGTGCCCACACAGACCACTCAATCCTTGGCACGAAACATGTATACGTGTACAACTATTATGCACAAGAATAAAAAGAAAACTCTTCCTTGCACATAAACATCTTGCATTGCTCAAGGAATTTCCTTCACCTGATCCCCTAAAGGTAACGAGCCCAAGGGCCACCCTAATCCGAGTTTGAACATTCACTCTCACAAGTGGACTACCGTTCGAAAATAATCTCGGGCGGTCCGAGATATCAAACCTCGAGGGCACAAAGCTTATTTGGAAATGCTCGAATTTAAAGGCTAAGGCCGTTCCGGGTTAACAATACCCGAGTGCATGAAGCTTATTTGGCATTGCCGGAACTAAAAGGCTAAGGCCATTCCGGGTTAACAATACCCGAGTGCATGAAGCTTATTTGGCATTGCCGGAACTAAAAGGCTAAGGCCATTCCGGGTTAACAATACCCGATGGCGTGAAGCTTATTTGGTATTGCCCGAACTAAAAGGCTAAGGCCGTTCCGGGTTAACAATACCCGAGTGCATGAAGCTTATTTGGCATTGCCGGAACTAAAAGGCTAAGGCCATTCCGGGTTAACAATACCCGATGGCGTGAAGCTTATTTGGTATTGCCCGAACTAAAAGGCTAAGGCCGTTCCGGGTTAACAATACCCGAGGGCATAAAGCTTATTTGGCATTACCCGAACTAAAAAGCTAAGGCCGTTCCGGGTTAATAAAATTCGAAGGCATGAAGCTTATTTGGCATTGCCCGAACTAAAAGGCTAAGGCCATTCCAAGTTAACAAAACTCGAGGGCATGAAGCTTATTTGGCATTGACCGAACTAAAAGGCTAAGGTCATTCTGGGTTAATAAAACTCAATGACATGACGCTTATTTGGCGTTGACCGAACTAAAGGCTAAGGCCATTTTCGGGTTAACAAAACCCGAGATTACAAAAACTTACAAAAACACACTCTCGGCAAATCATACCGCGAAAAGCATAATTGTTTTGGGAAAAGTTTTTGATAACACCGAATCCCTACTATACCTAAACACAAAGTAATTTTAAAGGCAAGGTTTCTTTGAACCATCGAACATAACCTAACTATTTCAAAGGAGAAATTCAAAAGGTGTGAAAGGGAATATATATATATATATATATAAATTTCTTTACAGGAGCTGAATAGCCCCGATACATATTACAAATGCCGAACGTCCTCAACAAAAAAATGGTACAAAAAATAAAAGGCAAAAATGCCTAAAAAGATCCTAAATGGCCTAATCTTCATTGGGGGCCACGCCATCGCCTACGAGGTCTTCGCCACCATCGGACTCACCCGATTATTCAGACCCCTCGGAATCTTCCCCAGGATAACCCAGCTTCTTGGCCTTGGCTTCGTATATCTCGGCACTCTCGATTTCAGCCAATATGTCAAAATTCTGAGCATGGACTCCCTCGAGGACCTCCCTTCGGGACTGCCACTTCGCATGCTTCACCATGTGTCTTCCTTAGTCCTAAATTTCCCCGGCATCGGCCTTGTGCTGGGCCACCTTATCATCGGCCTCGGCCCTGACCACGCCAACCTCTGACTTGGCCGCCTCAAGCTTCTTGGCCAGATTTTCTTGACCGGAGACAGTCGAGTTCAGCTGAGACTGAAGCCCCTCGATCTTTTTGGCCTGCACCAAAATTTTCTCCTTTTCAGCCCGAAGCTGAACCTTGACCGAAGCCATTTGAACCCGGGTATTCTCCTTTTCCGAGGCTAGGCGATCCATGTTCTTCTTCCATTCTTCAGCCTCGGCTTTGACCGTATCCACCTTCCCCCGGAGTTGCTCGATCTGGTCAAACTTCTTTTGAACCTGCGGGTGCGGATCGTTAGCCACTGTGTCTGACTCATCATGACTAACTTCAAAAACTCTTCTTACCTGCTCGACCAGGTCGGCATGCTCCTTCCGAGCCACTTTTCGCTCAGCTTGAGATTTTTCACTAAGAAGCTTGTAAGCATCCTTCTTCTCAGTAAGCTCCCGAGTCTTGGCCTAGTGGCATTTGAACTCTTCCCGGTATCGGAGAATAGCCTCGTGATTGAGTACCGAGGCCTGCAAGCACAAAGAAAAATGTTACGATTATTTACGACTAAATCTAAGTACATAGTAAAGGGACATCCAAAGTTACCCGATTCAACGCCTGTTGAGCTTTGTTGAACAGGCAGGGCACTTCCACCTCGTTCATTTTGGCATGTTCCTCTTTGGTCACCAAGCCCCGAAGATAGCTGGCCACCCTTACGGGGGCAGAAATAACCCGGGCATGCTCAGGAAGGTAAAAGACAACTGTGCGTTTCCGATCAGGGAATCAATCGACCAATTTCGGGCACGAGGAAGGCCTGCTTGTTTTAGAGGGTGAGATCTTCCTCGGTATCTCTAAATCACCAAAACCAATAGCATCCTCCGTGGCCGTCAAATCCATACCATAAGAAAAACACTAAAAGGGTTTTTCGATCTATGGGCTCCCTCGGTGGGGCATGCTTTTGCTACTTGGGCATCGTTAAACATAGACTCTGTGAATGAGGGTGATTCGACAATCTCTATCAGACCAAGTGCTTCCTGCGGCACCTTTCCCGTATCACGGGAAGCCTCAGCTCCTGCCTCCACCTCAGCCTCCACGACATGATGAAAATCGGCCTCGCCTACCCCTGGTTCGGAGGCCCCTTGCCCTTCGAGCTGTGATGACATACTGGCCACCAGATCAAGGGCTTCTCCTCCCCCCCCCCCCGACTCATCCCTTTTCT
>AWOL01S0000718.1:57601-82996 GCA_000715115.1 Nicotiana otophora
CCCCCAGGACTCATCCCTCAATCGATAGAATGAGTGCGTGGACAATGCTCAACCACTGGCACTTCCCTTGGGCTTACGCGCCAATCTTTTCTTTGGCCCTTCTTCTTGGGGCCCGGAGAACTCAGAGCCTTTTTCCTTTTCTTCTATTTATCCTGCACCGAGGCAGGGGGCTCGGTAAAGATATTGTCATTCCCGGATGGAGGCCTCATCTCAATATCTTTTGGTAAACCTTCAAAAAAAAAAGTAAAAGAAAGTTAGAAATCGATAACGCGAAAGGGAAATCAAAGTCACTTGAGAAAACTCTTACCATGAGAACGGGCCTCCCATAGGCCCTTCGAGAGCTCGCACCACGAATGCTCGGAATAAGGTCTTTGTTTCGCGACGCCCTCGGCCCATTCCTTGAGTTGAGGAGCCGCATCCGACATCCGAGCAACAGCTGCAGCACCGTAAAATATAGATGAGAGGGGAGGGAAAGTAAAGAACATCGAACAAAATCTTAAAAGCAAGATTATACTTACGTTTCATATTCCACTTCTTAGGAAATGTCATATGCTCGGCTGAGATCAAATCCGAGGTATTCACTCGGACGAAATGAGCCAACCAGCCTCGGTCCCGATCCTCGTCGATGCTCGAAAACGGGGCCTTAGTGGCCCGACGTGCAAGCTTGATTAATCCCCCTCGGTAGAGCTAGGGGCTATACATGCGCATAAGGTGGTCGATCGTGAAGGGACATCCCTCGACCTTGCTCACGCAGAAGCGGAGAAGAATTACTATCCTCCAGAACGAATGATGAATCTGACCGAGGGTCACCTCGAACCTCTTATATAAGGCGATGATGACCGGATCTAAAGGACCCAGCGTGAAAGGGCAAGTGTAAACACTTAAGAAACCCTCCACGTGGGTGGTGATTGATTCCTCGGGGGTAGGGACCACTACAAGCTTATTGGCTCAGTTACAGTCCTCCCTGACCTTCTCGAGGACACTGTCAGTGACCGAACATATGTACCTCGAGACCGGATCGCACCGACCCAGTACCGAGGAGGTTTTCTCAACCTTGAAATCGGCTCCGGTTGGACACCCCGCAGGGATGAACATCTTTGGAGGGGGTTCTGGTGTCAGTTCTTCAGTGACATCAGGCGAAATGTTCTCAGACGGTCTCAAGGAAGAGGGGTTTTCTTTTTGAGGAACGAATTTCGAAGTTTTTGCCATTGCTTCTAAATAGAGGAGAAACGCAGGTGTTGATAAAAGAGGAGGTATAATTAGTATGTAACTTAGTAAAGCATTCAGAAAACCAGAAGGGAAGAAGTTTAAAATTTAAGCTTTCAGAAAACCAGAAGATGAGAGCAATGAAGTTTTCTTAAAACACAAGAGCAAATGTTTGAATGTAAAAGTTCTAAGGAATGGATGAAATGGATATTTACAGTTTTCTCAAACGATGGTTCATATCCTGTAGCGGCCGACCATTAACTGACACACATTTAATGCCTTGAAGACTGGACCGACGGGACGTTTAAACTATTCTTATCACTTACGTCATGAATTCGTCGTCATGATTAATCGAAGTGAGAATTGGAAGCTCATATCGTTTCTCATCATTTACTCTTCAAAAACCAAGAGGATGTTACGTCATGATATATCGAAGTAAGAATTGGAGGCTCATATCATTTTTCGTCATCTATCTTCCGAAAAACGAGGGGACTATCTGTATACGGGTAAACCCGGGCTTGATATTCGATCGAGCTTCCATGACTCCCTGATTAGGCCAGTGTCGAAATATCTGTGATCGGGTAAGGTCGAGCTCGAAAATCGATCTAACGTCTGACACAATCAGCTAAGATCGAAATATGGTGATTGAGATCGAACCCAAAGCATTGTCAAAATTAGCCATCAATACCATCATATTTTCCATCGAGTTAACTGAAGGCGTAACCGGTCCTGTTTCTAGCGGTCTCGAAAAAAGTTTTGCCAACTCATCTGACAAAGGTCCATAATTCTCGCCATTAACCAATCATTATGGCAGAAATCACAGAACGACTCAAAAAGGGAACCGACAGACATCAAATCAAGGACTTTTGCCTTTTTTAGAATAATAAAATAATACCTTAAAAGGTATATCTCTCCTAATATATAAAGAGGGCTTGACAATTTACAGGAAACATTGTAACATACACTTATAAGCAATACATTCTCTAAGTTCTTACTTTTTGGTATCTTTGTGTCAACAAAAGGGCATTCAATTCAAAGGTGGCCTGCTTTTCTAAGCTGAAATCATCCAATTCATGTGGTTTACGGTTAATTTATCATTATTTATTTTAATTGTCATTTAATTTATCGCTTTGTATCAAGTTAATCCGCCTATCCTTTAAACCACTAACAAATTCAATTGTTATCCGTTTTTTAGGGTAAACACATATGTCATTGCATTACCCAAGATAACACGAGTGGAATACGAGGGCATGCCAGAATGGAAGCTGGACTGTTTGCTTACTCGGTATGGACTGCCCATCACCGGAAACGTTAACCAAAAGATAAAGTTTGCCATTGGAGCTTTTCTTTGGACCTATTAAGAACCTGCATATTACCTTCTTCTCTCTATGTTAAACTTTTTAATATTGCAGTTTGTTGTTTGGGTATAAAAGTTAAACTTTTTTTCATAACATGAAAAAATGGGTTGATGTATTCTGTAATACATTGTATTTTTGTACAAATATATTATTTTTTCACCTGTATTTATATATTCCGAAGATCTGTATTTTTTGAATATAGCCGAATATCACTATATTTTGTGATTTTTTGGTATTTAAATACAGTCGAATTGAATACAGTGAATTGAATACAATGTATAATTGTAAATAATGAATATATGTGAATGGAATACAATGTATACAGTCGAATTGAATGAACGGTATACACCCTATTTCTTGATTACCTAACTATATTTATAAATACAGTCGTGTGAATATATGGAAACAGTACATCAACAACAAAATTTATGTAGAATTTACTTTGTTGAGTTAAATTAGGAGTGATACACGCTAATTGATCCTCTTTCCGTTATTAAATAAGTGGACTCCCCTATTTTTTAGGCGAATTCCGTTATTGTATTCATGAATACAGTAGCGTGAATACAACGAATACAGTCGCGTAACAACTAAATAGTAGCTATAGAAAGTAATTATGTATATGTGTGCTATATGAAATTAATAGTCACTAAACAATACTGATTTCTAAAAATTTCTCTTCAAAATACAATCAACACAATCAATGCCCATGCCCGCAGTTTGAATACTCTCAGCATTCAATGTTAGAGAAAAAGGTCGCTGAGAAAGGCACCTAAATTTAGAATGTGCCAGAAGAGTAGCCTTACGGAAATTAATGTATCGATCAAGCAGGCGTTTGGACATAAAAATTACTATAATTTTTGAAAAAGTAGTATTTGGACTTAAGTTGAAAAATAGTATTTGAAATTTGAAATGATATTTAGACATTCATTTCACTTTAAAAAATATTGCAGTTTTGTGAATGAGAAAAAAAATCTGAAAATTTTGAAGTTGGTTTTTGAAAAACTCATTTTCCAAAAATTTCCAAAAACTTGGGACAAACATATTTTTGAAAATTTTCTTTGTTTAAAGAGAAATTGTTTTATGGACAACGGGGCCCAAATATGACTAAAATAGCGGAGAATTGATTTTGTAATCTATTATATATGCTATTTTATTTATATGCTATTTTTTTTTTGAAATCAGTAAAAAAATAATAACACATAAGATCATTATATGAGCATTTTTTTAATTCAAATTGTAAGTATGCAGAGAAGATCATTCTCTCAGAAAAGACAGTAGATTTAGGCCGTTTAGTTTTTAAAAAGTTTTTCTCTTTTTGTGGATAGTTGTTGTGAATGTGTTAGCTTCTGGAGATACGACTTTAACGAAAATTTGCTTAGCGTGTGTTTTCTTTTAACACGCTACACAAAAATAAAAATAGTTATATTTTAATTCAAGAATATTATAATGCTGTGAAATGGGAACGTATTTTCAACACATTAGTGGCAAAAATAAAGGGTAAGTGAGACGGAAGCCCTCAAATCCAATTTTAGAAATCTAAAGTTTTCATTGTTAATTTTAAATAATCGTACTAACTTGTGTAAATGATGTGTCCAGGCATGCAACGTCTTAGCTCACGTGTGTTTTAACTTAACTGTAGTTAGTTCATCTTGTAACTGTAATTAGCGTATTAGTCTGTTAATTGTACAGTTGTCCATGAGTTGGCATTAGTTCGTTGGTTAGAGTAAAAGTTAGTTATATAAAGTTGTACAATGTAATTCTGATACAACTCAAGATGAAGATTTCATTTTTTGCTTTCTCTTCTCGAAATGCTTCTTCTCTTCTCCAAATCTGATATTTGTTTCAGCTCAATCGTGAGAATTTAATATGGTATCATGGCAACTAATCGAGTAATTCTAGGAAATTTTCGAGCAATTGAAGAAAATTCGAGAGAATTCACTCAGTTTTGTTTTCTAGAACCCTAATTTTGTGCAATTGCAGTTTTTTTGGTACTTCGATTTGACATTATTGATGGCGATTTCTGATGAATCAAGCAGTACTGTGAACAACAGAGCTACTACGGTCGAGGGATCTATAATTCTTGATCACAATCGCCCGCTATATCTACATCCTTCCGATGGACTGAATCAATGTCTGTAGGGCTAAGTAGAATGGAGAACTACACTCTCTAGAGTCGTGCTGTGAAGGTTGCTTTGTTAGAAAAAAATAAATTTTGTCTAGTCGATGGATCGACTTCAAAGAAGGACTTTGGATCTGAGTTAGCATACCAATGGAATCGATGCAATGCGATTGTGACCTCATGGTTAATGAGCAATGTTAATAAGGATCTGATAACTGGAGTACTTTTCTTGTCTAATGCTCGTACAGTGCGGGCTGCGTTCAAGGAACGCTTTGATAAAGTCAATAGATCGAGGCTATACTATCTGCACAAGGAGATTTTCACAATGACTCAAGGAATTTCTTCTGTTTCTACATACTTTATCAAGCTCAGAGACATATGGGCAGAGTATGATTCCATATTGCCTCCACCTCCAGCTGTAGAGTATGTTGAACAGTTGGAATATCAATGCCTATTACAATTTCTCATGGGATTAAGTGATAACTTTGAACGAGCTAGAAGCCAAATCTTCTTAATGCCTACCTTGCCGTTTATCAACAAAGCCTATGCTATGGTAGTTCAAGATGAAAGCATGCGTATGATCACTGGTAGCAGTTATGGAAATGCGGAAAACATTTAGCCTACTGCTCTGTTTACTGCACAATCAGGAAACAAAAAAAGAAGGAATTATAGTTTGGAAGGTAACTTTTGTCATCTATAAGAGCATACTAGAAAAGACTGTTATAAACTAATAAAATGTAATTTTTGTAAAAAATAGGACACTTAAAGGAGAATTGCTACAAGATTGTGGGTTATCCTCCAGATTTCAAGCCAAAGAGAAAAGTGAATACAATTTTGCAAGAAGGATCAGGGCAGCTGTCTCAGACCCTACCAATGCCTAATCAACAGATGAGTAATGCAGCAGTTCTAGCCCAGTTCTTCACACAAGATCAGTACAATCAACTTATACAACTGTTAAATAAGAACTCTGTTGGAGATGCCAATGCTCACATGGCAGGTAAATGCTTCCGTGGTAATGTAGAATTCTGTGAGAATATGGTACTTTGTAAATGGATTGTAGATACTGGTACTACGAACCATATGACTGGTATTAAAGACTTATTACATAATAAACTATCAGTAGGAAGCACAAGACACATTCAATTACCTAATGGAGATTCAACCACTATTTCACATATGGGGAAATGTCAACTCACATGAGGTGATACTCTTAAAGATGTTCTTTGTGTCCCAGCTTTCAAGTTCAATCTTTGTCAGTGTCTAAGATGACAAAGGACTTGAAATACTGTGTCACGTTCTTTCCACAATGTTGTGTATTTCAGGACCTCTTGTCTGGGAAGGTGAAGGAGATTGGTAAAGAGGAGGATGTATTATATGTGCTGTCTTGATCAGTTGGAAGGAAAGTGAATCGAGCCTTTGCAGCAACTCATGGGACAGGTGCAGACTTATAGCATAAACGAACAGGACATGTCCCAATGTAGGTTTTTAGGAAATTCCTAGCCTACGGAATAATACAGTTTCTCTTGTAACAATCAATTGAATAAGTGTGAGATATATCCAGTAGCAAGACAAACTAGAATACCATTTCTACTTAGTAAGAGTAGAAGCTTATCTAATTTTGACTTGGTACACATGGATATTTGGGGTCCTTATAAAGTTACTACTCATAATGGAATGAGATTTTTCCTTACCTTGTTGGATGATTGCACTGGATGTAATTGGGTGTTTCTTATGAGACTAAAGTCTGATGTGGCCTTCTTACTCAAAAACTTTATTGCCTTGGTCAAGACACAATATGGTAAGCAAATTAAGGTGTTTAGATCAGATAATGGAGGAGAGTTTTTTAATCATTCTTGCAAGAATTTGTGTCAATTGCATGGCATTGTGCATCAAAGTTCTTGCCCATACACCTTCAGTAAAATTGGGTGGTTGAAAGAAGAAAAAAGCATATACTTCAGACTGCTAAAGCTATCAAATTCCAGGAACACTAGCATGTTAGGTACTGTGGCCATTATATTGACTGAACTGTTTACATTATTAACATGATTTCCTCCTTAAGTTTTGCAGGCAAATCCCCTTATGAAATGCTACATGGCAAATAACCTTCTATTTCACACTTGAGAGTGACATGATGCATATGCTTTTCAACAAACATAATCAAGCATGATAAGTTTGAGCCAAGAGTTGTGAGGTCTATTCTATTGGGGTATGCAGCACACCAGAAGGGTTATAGGCTGTTAGACCTGGAGCACATAGTTTTCTTCATTAGCAGAGATGTAGTTTTTTATGAGGATGTGTTTCCTTTCCAATCACTGGACCTTAGTTTAACATACGTTTTTCTAGACTCTACTCATGTTCCTAGACAGGATTTTATCATAGATTCAGCTTCAATTGCAATACAGGTTCCACACAAGGAACTTTGTACACAATTAGCACCATGCTCTTCCACTCTACCTGAGACTTTCCACTCCACAGATACTGCACCTACTACAATTCCTAATGGTGCTTCTATGCCTGTTGATTCCACTATTGCTAATGTTCCAGCATTTATCTGTGATCCCCACACATATGGTCAGAAGATTAGGAAATCAGGGAGAGTGTCTAAACCTCCCATATAGATGCAGGATTATGTTCAGCATACCAAGGGGAAGTCGGCTGGCTCCTGCAAATATCCTCGTTCTGAGGTACTCACCTATGATCATATTTCACCTAAATATCAAAGCTATATGTCCCAATTTTCTAGTGAAGTAGAACCAATGACTTACCAAGAGGCAGTTAAAGATAAGAGGTGGGTAGAAGCTGTGCATTCAGAAATCAAGACCTTAGAAGAAAATAACACATGGGCTTTTGTTCCTCTATCTAAGGGAAAAAAGGGTATTGAATATAAATGGGTTTATAAGATCAAATACAAGGCTTCTGGTGAAGTTGAAAGGTTTAAAGCCACATGTGTGGCAAAATGATACAATCAGAAAGAAGGCTTAGACTACCAAGAGACATTCTCACATGTGGTGAAAATGGTGACTATCCGGAGTGTGCTTTCCATAGCAGCTTCAAGGCATTGGACCATCCATCAAATGGATGTGTACAATATATTTTTGCATGGTGATCTATTTGAGGAGGTGTATATGAAGTTCCACAGGGGTTCAATGATTCTACTGATAAGCTCTTAGTGTGCAAACTGCTTAAGTCACTCTATGGACTTAAGTTGGCTTCTAGACAGTGGAACATCAAATTGTCCACAACATTGCTGAATTCTGGTTTTACACAAAGCCACCTAGACTATTCCTTATTCATCAAGCGAGTTGAAGGAAAGTTGGTGGTGGTTTTAGTCTATGTTGATGACTTGTTGATCACAGGTGATGATATGATGCTTATACAACAGACCAAGACCAAGGATGATCTGCAGTCCAGTTTTAAAATAAAAAACCTTGATGAGCTTAAACTTTTCTTGAGGATTGAATTTGCTAGTAGTGACAGGTGGATCTTGATGCACCAATGCAAGTATGCCTTGGAGTTGATCTCTGATCTGGGGTTAGCAGGGTCCAAACCTGTCCATTCTCCTATGGAGCAGAACCTCAAATTAACTACCACTAAATTTGATGATCATATAACTTCTACTTGGTGATTCTATGCTCTCTAATCCTGGCCCCTATCAGAGCTTGCTGGGGAAATTGCTCTACTTAACTATTACTCATCTTGACATTTCATTTGCAGTGCAGTGTTTGAGATAGTTAATGCATAAATCCAAGACTTCGCATATGGAGGATGCTATGAGGGTCATGAGATATGTTAAGTTTAGTCCTGGTTTGGGTGTTTTATTGAGTGCTACCTGCTCAGATTCTCTCTCAGCTTTTTGTGATGCTGATTGGGCTGCTTGCCCCAACACACATGTGTGTCACATGGCATTTTGTCAAGTTTGGTAGCTCCTTGATTTCTCGGAAGTCCAAGAAGCAGTCAACTATCTCTCGCAGCTCAGCAGAGGCTGAGTATAAGAGTTTGGCCTCTACAGTAGCTTAGGTGATTTGGATTCTTGGTTTGTTCAAGGAGTTGGGTGTCCCTCATTCTTCTTTTGTTCCCATCTACCATGATAGTAAATCATCTATTCAAATTGTTGTGAACCCTATGTTTCATGAACGTACGTAACATATTGATATTGACTGCCATTTTATTCGAGAAAAGGTTCAACAGGGACTGATTAGAACCCTCGATGTACCTACTGCAGAACAGGAAGCTGACTTGCTAACCAAGGGACTTGGGCGATCTCAACATGATTATTTGGTGTCCAAGCTAGGACTGAAGAACATCTTCAGTAGTCCTAGCTTGAGGGGGGTGGGGGTTGTAAAGGATGCGTCCACGCATACAGTGCCTTAGCTCACGTGTGTTTTAACTTAACTATAGTTAGTTCACCGTGTAACTGTAGTTAGCGTAGTAGTCTGTTAATTGTACAGTTGTCCATGAGTTGGCACTATGGCTGTCCAACGGGACGGGACAGAACGACATTTAGCCGGGACGAAACGGGACGGGACAAACGGGACGAAACGGTAGGCCCATCCCGTCCCGCTAACAAACGGGACGGGACAGGTTCACGGGCCTTAAGTGCGTTTTAAAAAAAAATTATTTAAGCATTGAGTTTGGCAACAGATATTCTTTTGACAATGACTAAGTTTTTAAAGTTTGCAATATCTAGTTTTTTGACTTATTTAATAAACTTAAAAACTAAACAGAAATTAGGAAACTAAGTAAAGAATTATAAAATATTAAAACAAAAGACTTGTAATGAAATATTCTAGTAATTATAAATTTATAATAGAGTTATAATTTATTTAATATAATTTCAAGCCATTTAGTAACTAAGTAAGAGTGTAAGACAATTCATAAAAAAAATTCAACGCTTAGAGCCTTTTATTTTATTAATAGAACTTTCAAATCTCACATACAAATATAATTCTTTTGAAGAGCACCTAATCTACGAAGCCACCTTTTAGGAAGGGTTCTGTTTGAACTAGGCCTCTTAGTAGCCAATTACAAATTATCATACTAATATTTATAAGCTCTTATATAACTTCGTTGTAACTTATCTATAATTTCTCTCGGATATTGTTCTAGAATTGGAAATGTTGATTGATGTTCCATGAGTTCCATGCCATCATCGCTCCCAGTGCTAAGTATCTCATTGGATTCTTCTTCTTCCCTAGTGTTTAATTTTTCCAAGCCAAGATTTCTTCTTTCTGAATTAATCCAATCTCTGAATAATACGAAAATCTCTAGGCTGTCCTCCGCTAATGAATATCTATGATCTCTATATGGAAGGTTAGCACAAGTACATTGTTGAGCAAATTCATGAATTCTACTCGCTTTATTAGCACAAAAAATATAGCCGCAAGCATGTTGTACTTTATTACAAGCATAAGAAAATAAATTAATACCATCTTTTACAACCAAGTTAAAAATATGGCATGCACATCTAACATGAAAAATTTTCGGATTAATTGGACAAAGTCTAGTTCTTAAGCTAGTTGCTGCAGTTGTGTTAGCAGAAGCATTATCTAAGGTGATAGTTAAAACTTTATCAATGAGTCCATAAAGATCAAGTATTTGTAGAATAGTAGTTGCAATATATGCTCCAGTGTGTTTTGAATCAACAAATTTATAACCAATAATAAGTTTTTGCATGTTCAAGTGATGATCAACCCAATGACATGTAACAGTTAAATAATCACAACCATTAGGACTACGACCTATATCAGATGTGATAGACACTTTACAATCTAAGTGAAAAAATACACAACGAATATACTGAAGATATTCGGTTTGAAATTTAAAAACATAATTTCTAACTGTAGTCTTAGGAAAACCTAGAAAAGCAGGATCATAAGTTTCTTGTATATAATGCACAAAAGCAGGGTAGAAGGAAAAGTAAAAGGTAAGCCACAAACAACCACCATTTTTGCTAAGTTCTCACGATCTCTATCTTTGTTATAGGGGCGTAAAATAGTACCAGAAGCAGGGTCAAGCTGTTGTTGTAAAAAATTAGAACCCCTGCCAGATCCACTAGGAGTGCTAGTACCGGCGCTAGGATCCGGTATTTATCCGGCTTCTATTTTAGCTTGTATCCATAAATCTTTGTGGCTCCTACCTAAGTGCCTAGATAAACCCCCCGTCCCACAACTTTTGGTGTGCGCAAATCGTTGCTTACATATTTCACATGTAGCACGTTGATTGACTTTATCATGTTTAAAAAATTTCCATACAAGTGATGTTTTGGGACGTTCACCCTTAGGCTTACCCCTTACAGGAGGTACAGGGGGTAAAGCTCCAGATCGAGATTGACTCTGAGTTGGAGCTTGTGTTACGGGACTAGTGGGTGTTTCATCTAATTCTTCTTCCTCATTTTCTTCATCCTCATTTTCTTCGTCCTCAATAAAAATATCCTTGCCAAATTGTCTTTGTAAAGTTTCATGATCTAGTTGTTCTCCGAAATTAATATTATAACATGCGGGGGGTTGGGAAAATGAAGTTTCATCAACATGAGTCATTTCATCTATATGTTTTCTAATTATAGGAGAAGGGCTAGGATTAGGACTAGGATTAGGATTACTACTACTTTCACCTTTACTACTTTTTTTACTANTGTTTAAAAAATTTCCATACAAGTGATGTTTTGGGACGTTCACCCTTAGGCTTACCCCTTACAGAAGGTACATGGGGTAAAGCTCCAGACCGAGATTGACTCTGAGTTGGAGCTTGTATTGCGGGACTAGTGGGTATTTCATCTAATTCTTCTTCCTCAATAAAAATATCATTGCCAAATTGTCTTTATAAAGTTTCATGATCTAGTTGTTCTCCGAAATTAATATTATAATATGCGGGGGGTTGGAAAAATGAAGTTTCATCAACACGAATCATTTCATCTATATGTTTTCTAATTATAGGAGAAGGGCTAGGATTAGAACTATGATTAGGATTACTACTACTTTCACGTTTACTAGTTTTTTTAAATACGCCAAATATATTTTTAGGTGCCATAGTTTAAATACGAAATTAAATTTAAAAAGTGAACACAAAAATTAAAAATACAAATGAAATACGAAAATAGAACACGTAAAGTAAACACAAAAATTAAGCACTAAAATAATGTGCAAAAAATATATATTAAAATTAAGAGATAGAACGACTGCACCGTGATTAAATATTGAAACTTGAAGAAATTGCTCAAAATATTGCTCCAAATATTTGACGAATTAATTTGAAGCTTGAAAGTTACTCCAAATATTTGCCCAAATACTTAAAACTTATTACTTGATTGCGAGAAAATTGAGAGAATAATATAAGATAGAATGTAAGAGATTTGAGAGACAATGATTTATTTTTGTGGAAAAAAATGAAGAAGGATGGGGGTATTTATAGTAGAAAATAGGGCCAAAGTATAATTTAATAAACTTAGGGATTATATTAAAAGTTGGGGGGGGGGGGGGGGTAGGGGTGTTTTGGGGATGGGGCCAAATATGACCGTTTTTGGCCGTTGGGAACGATTATTTTTGTAATTATAGCCGTTGCCCAACGGCTATAATTCAAAAAAAAAGAAGGATGCGAGATGGGACGGGACAGACGGGACGGACGGGTCGGGACGAAATGGGACGGGATAAACGGGACGAAATGACCATCATGTCCCATCCTGTGTCCCGTTTAACATAGGTCCATCTCGTTTAAAATTAAATGAGACGGGACGGGACGACCCGTCCCGTTGGACAACCTTAGTTGGTACTACTTAGTTGGTTAGAGTAAAAGTTAGTTATATAGAGTTAGTACAGTGTAATTCCGATACAATTGAAGATGAGGATTTCATTCTTTGCTTTCTCTTCTCGAAATGCTTCTTCTCTTCTCTAAATCTGATATTTGTTTCAGCTCAATCGTGAAAATTTAACTTGTTAGTATTTCATAGTCCATTTTCGCATTCCCAGAAAAAAAAAAAAAGACTTACCATAGATCTCCTCCTCTTTTGCTCTCTTCACATTCTAATTCTCAAAATGGTGAAAATATTTCAGTGCTAAAATAAGATTTTATGACTTTTGAGGGTGTTTTTACATTTTCCTTAGACACAATAATTAGCAAAAGACTACTTTTTTTTTTAATTTCCCTTTTATTTTATTTGTTGTGGACAGAAAATTCACTTTAGTCAACATCAGCATGATGTCAGAAGTCATACACTCACACGGTCATTTCAACAAACTACACACTAAAAAGAACAATAAAAAGAGAGAAAAATAAATTATAATAATCAAATCATGGGTCCAACTTTAATATAAGTTCCAAAAGATGTTTGTACTAGGTGAAATTCTACTTATGAAATACTTAAATTTACTTATGATTATCGGGTGCCTATACAAAAGGTATTTAATATGCATAATGGTATCCCCGCTGATCAAATTGTTGATTCTGATTGGGATCAGATCAAAAAGCTTACTATATTTTTAGAAAAATTTTATTATGCTACAAAATAATTTTCTAGTATATATTATCCTACTATTACACAAATATTATGGTATATTTGTGAAATTTTTGTTATATTTGGTAAGTATAAAACTAATCCAACTTATGCACCGGCCATTAAAGAAATGATTGCAAAATTTAAAAAGTATTTTTTTCCTATTCTCCAAGTTTATTTAATTTTTACTATACTTAACCCATCTTTAAAATTAAGAGGTGCAAAGGGACTTGTTCGTAAAATTTATGAGAATTTAGCAATTCAAGAAAATAATCAACCATCTCTCGAAGAATGCCAAGCTAACATATATTCTTATGTTAGATCAATATTTGATAAATATAAATCTATGGAAACAACAGGTGGTGAAACTGCTCCTTCTACTTCTAAGTCTAGAGTAGAAGTTCTATGGGAAGATATGGATGATATAACAGGTTTTGATTTCTCTGTTGATGATGAACTTGATTCTTATCTTAATCAAGGATTGAAAAGTATTAAAAACGAAGAAGGCAACGAACAACTTTTGGCATGGTGGAGGGAGCGTGGGAAGACTTTTCCAACACTTTCAATAATGGCCCGAGATATCCTTGCTATTCAAGCATCATCAGTAGCATCGGAGAGTGCTTTTAGCGCGTCAAGATTTCAAATCCTAAACCTACCAGTTGGGGTCTGCACCAGTGAGAACGACTATAAGATCGAGTACTAGTGTACTCCCTTTGCGTGAATATATTTGATTGGACATAGAGTTTAAAAAAAGAGAGAAAACTTTTGAATTTGTGGTGTAAAATGAGGCACATATATTTTGTGTGGCTATAAATCATTGCATAAAGATAAATTGTTTTCAAATAAGAAAAGATGTCATTTTTTTGGGCACGAATTAAAAAAGAAATAGGTATAAATTGAGACAGAGGGAGTATATTTTATTCTTGTTAGTTGTTGGTAGGCAAGTTCTATTGTTTTAGTTAGTGCATGACAATGAGAAATGATTGGAACTCGTAAGCTTTGTTTTGTGAGTCTGATTACTGATATCACAACGAATAGAAAATTTGATAAGATAACATGTCAACTATGCAAGTTCGTTTTATCTAAATTATAGTCAGATTGTACCCTCATTTTTTAATTTAACCATATGATATCCAAAATTCAATGTCCCAACTAACTCAACTGTGTGTATCCTCGTTATTCAAATTGTACCCTCATTTTGTCCATGTAACATGTGCGTAAACACATGAAACATTGTGAGTTTAAGTTGTATACATTAAATATGCAATAAATTATTTACACAAAGAGGAATCTTATTAGGTAATTACCGAAAAATATTATGATAAACATTAGTTGTTGGTAATTTAGTGTAAATGATAACTAACCTACTATCATCGTTTAGAAGAGTTTTTCCTTCCTTCTACTTACAGTATCCTAGACTCTCCATAGTCGCCTTTCCCTCGTCCACCTAGAAGAAAATTACTTCAAGAAAAAAAAAAAAAAGGTTCATTGTAGAGCAACATTTCAAAGTTAGGTCAAATATTATATAATTGTAATGTTTGAGATAAAATATGAACAAATGATCACATGTCAGTTCTGATGTTATATTTTATTTCAATTTGCAACTTTATAATTTAGGAAGGTGAATTCATAGTGTTTTGAGTTTCAAGTTAGTAGGCAAGTGGAATAAGTTACATTAAATTTCAACTTAGTGTGATCAATGATCTTTCTAGTTCGAGTGTTCTCTAGTATAATTTAAAAAGGGCAACCCGATTCACTAAACTCCTACTATGTGCGAAGCCTAGGGAAGGGTCGAACCACTAGGGCCTATTGTATGCAGTCTTATACTACATTTCTGCAAGAGGTTGTGTAACGCCCCGACCGGTCGTTTTGCCTTCTAGATTCCCGTTCCCCTAAATAAGACTTCTCGTATGTACTTTTACTGTTTTATAACTTGCGGGGATAGTTAGTTCAGGGTATGGAAGGGTTCGGGTTGAAATCGGAACACTTGGTTCCTTAATGTTAGCTAAATAAGGCTAAGTTTGACTTGAGTCAACGTTTTGAGTAAACGACCTTGGAATCGGGATTTGACGGTTCCAATAGGTTCGTATGATGATTGTGGACTTGGGTGTATGTTCAGATCGGGTTCTGGATGACCCGGGAGCGTTTCAGCGCTTAATATTGAAAGTTGGCACCTTGAAGGTTTTTAAAGTTCTTTACAATTGGTTCGGAGTAGGTTTTGGTGTTATCGAGGTCTGTTTGGGATTCCGAGCCTTGGAATAGTTTCGTATGGTGATTTGAGACTTGCACGCAAAATTTGGTGTCATTCAGAGTAGTTTAAGTATGTTTCGGCGTGTTCGGAGTAAGTTGGAAGAACTTGAAGTTCATAAGTTGATTCAATTTAGTTTGGGGTGTGATTCTTAGTTTTGATGTTGTTTTATACGTTCTGAGGATTCGAGGGAGTTTGTTTTATGATTTCAAACTTGTTGGTATATTTGGGCGGGGCTCCGGAGGTCTCGGGTGTTAATCGGATGAGGCGCGGAACTCATTTGGACTTGAAAGCACAACTCAAGCACGAGACTTCTGGTGTAATCGCACCTACAGAGGCCTAGCTGCAGGTGCGAGCTCGCAGAAGCGAGACAACACCCGCATAAGCGGCCCAGCGTAGGCAGCCCAAAAACCGCAAAAGCGGTCAAAGAACAGCAGAAGCGTCTCGTCAGCCGCAACAGCGGCATCGCAGAAGCGAGCCATTATTCCGCAAATGCGAATTTAGGCCAGCCAAGGGAGGACCGCATCTGCGATGAGACCTCCGCAAATGCGGCCAATGAATCGCAGAAGCGAAAAAACCGCTGGGCAGAACCTTCATTTAAGTCGAGACTTAAGCATTTTGAATTCATTTATTGCATTCCTTGGGCGATTTTTAGAGCTCTTAGGGAGGGGTTTTCACATAGCACTTTGAGGTAAGTAATTTTTATACAATGTAAGTTAAATACATAGATTATGAGTATATTTAACATGTAAAATTTGTAAAATTATGGGTTTAGATGAAAAACCTAAGTTTTGATAAAAATGGGATTTAACTACGAAAATAGTTAGGGAATTTAGTGAAAAATATATATTTGAGTTCGTGAGGTTATGGATAACAACTTTCTTCAAAATATTTTGGAATCCAGGCACGTGGGCCCGGGGATCAATTTTTTGGAATCCTACAATTGGGTTGGGTAATCACTCTAATAGTTAGAATATAAACTTTTGAACATGTATTGATCAATCTATATAACATTTGACTAGTTTTGGATTGTTCGGCACCGAGTTGAGGCTTTAGAGCAAAATTGTGACCGGAAAATGAGTCTTCAGACGAGGTAAGTCTCTTGTCTAACCTTGTAAGAGGGAATTTACCCCATAGGTGATTTAAATTAATGTTTGCTTCTAATTGTGGGGGTTACGTACGTACGAGATGACGAGAGTCTGTGCGTAGCTACTAATTATGCTTATGTGTGGGTAGTCTTAGGACCCAAATCATGAATTATTTGAGATGTTTGCACCCTACTTGTTAATTAAAGTACCTAAATTATATTGGAACTTGTTAGAGGAATTGTGAAAGACCGTTAATGGAATTTGTATTACATTGTGTATTAGCTTTTAATAACGTTTAAGTCAAATGCTTATAAAGTATCCTCTCTTCCTGTGGAGCGGGTCGAACGCCTCAGCAGTAGATAAATGTATCTATGGATTGTGTCGCTCGACCCTCGGCAGTGTACACATTATTCTGGATTGGGCCATACGACCTCAACATAATTGTGCGTGATAACACTCGATGTGTAATCATATATTTGATATCCTTCCCTGACTTGAGAGGCAAAATATTATAAGATGGAAGTTTATTTGGAACTTACCATGTGTGAAAGGTTTATTTACTTTTGCTTAATAATTAGTTATTGTTATTATATACGTAACCCGTGCTCATTTAGAATTCTGTATTTCTTTACTATTAGCCTATAGTAAGTGCCGATGTCGATCCATCGTTATTACTTTTTCGAGGTTAGACTTAATACTTACTAGGTACATATTGTTTATGTACTCACGCTACACTTCTGCACTAACCATGCAGGATCTGAGGCAGGTGCATCTGGCGGTTCTACCGGCGCGCATCCGAGATATCCCGAGACCTAGTGGTGAGCTGCTTCCCGAGCCGTTCTGCAGCCCCTAAGGTCTCTCTTTTGTATTTATATTCTGTCTACTTTATTTCGAATAGTAGTTAGAGTTTTGTATATTCTACTAGTTGTCCATATACTTGTGACACCAGGTCTTGGCACACACACTAGTAGACTTTATGGTTTTGGAGTATTTACATATTTATGTTTGCATTCAGATGCTTTCATTTTATTCATTTGACTCTCTATATCTTAAATTCTAAATAAATGGAACCTAACTACTTGTAAGCCTGTCAAAAGAAGTTATTACGTAGTAAATTCATCGTAGGCTTGCCTAGCGGCGACGTTAGGCGCCATCACGACCTGTAAGAGAAATTGGGTCGTGACAGACTGTTTTCACGTCTCGAACACATGACCTCCTAGTCACATGACAACAACTTTACGAGTTACGCTAAGGCTCCCTTCTTCTCGAGTATAATTAGTAATGTGAAATTTGAAAGCATATACCAATACAAATATAACAGTCCATATAATATTGAAAAATTATATTGATTCCGAGCTAAACAAACCTACAAGTAAATCAGTGACGAGGAACTTTATTTTGATAGTTCAAGAGTAGTGAAGTTCAGCTTTGGCTTCGAAGTTTTTCTGTTTCTTTATTCTTGCCTAATTTTTAAGTTCTTGCTTAGTAAAAAGGACAAAAATCCCTTTTGAGAAAAATTGATTAATATGTAAGGACAATAGTTAGAGGAAACCAAAACATCAAAAACACTTTAAAAAATGGAGACTTCAAAATAATCGTTTAGTAAATGTAACCATAAATTCAGAAACACCATATGGTATGCATTCGGTATTTCTGAAGAAGATCTCAAGTATAAATTAACAGACAGTATAGTTTTCATTGCAGATTACAAAAATGCTTACCCTCTTATGAACTAATTAATTCAACGACAGACCATCACAAATTGGCTGCAAAGAAGAATCATCTTATGAATATAGCTCCTTGTAACAAATTATATATATATATATACCTCTGTTGCTGAAATCTAAGCCTTGCCAACAAACTCCACGTCGAACAATAGAACTGAATTTGGAGGAATAATGCATGTACCTAAACCACCAATACGAGTTAGTTAGCGCAAATTTAAACCTACCAAAACTCCATCCATCTCATTTTATGTGGCACATTTTTCCTTTATTGTTTGTCCCATTTGTGAGCACCCACTACTTCCAACCAAGATGTTGTGAGTTCGAGTCATCCCAAGAGCAAGGTGGGGAGTTCTTGGAGGGAGGGAGCCGAGGGTCTATTGGAAACAGCCTCTCTACCCCAGTGTAGTGGTAAGGTCTACGTACACACTACTCTCCCCATATCCCACTAGTGAGATTATACTGAGTTGTTGTTATTGTTGTTGTTTGTCCCAAGACAACTATGAACTATCACATTTATATATTTGAAAACTATTTAATCTTATCATTCTCATTTTACCCTTAATGAAATGAT
The DNA here is from genome assembly GCA_000715115.1 of Nicotiana otophora. NCBI lineage: Eukaryota > Viridiplantae > Streptophyta > Magnoliopsida > Solanales > Solanaceae > Nicotiana > Nicotiana otophora. The sequence continues at coordinate 76,404 of AWOL01S0000718.1, forward strand.
TTGCTATGTTCTGCTTAATATAGAAATTCACTTTTTTACTATAAGAGATAACATAAAAGAACATGCAGAACAATTTTGGTACTTTGGATATTTAACTTATGTGGCAAACGTCTTCCTTTGTTTCTTGAACTCCGTGCCAAGTCAAAAGGCCGCCACATAAAATGGGACAAGGGGAGTATGCAACATGCATTGTATATTGAAATTGCTTACCTCCTTTACAGCCAGCTCCTCTCATTCCATATCCAAGTTCTGGAGGAATCTTCAGTTTACGCTTTCCTCCTGAAAATTAAGTGATGAGAATAGTATCTACTTTAAAAAATTTCAAAGTAATATGAAATTTGAACTATGAAATGTGCTCCTACCAGTTAACATTGGGGGAAAACCATCACCTCCTAGAATTCCCTGATCCCAACCTTTAATAACCTATAAGAGGAAAGAAGCAGCAAGAATGAGTCTATCATCTATTATTAGAAATTTCCAAGAGCTGGTAGTACAGCTACATAAAAGTAACCAACCTCGCCAACACCAACGCGAAATGTAAGAGGCTTTCCACGGTTGTAGCTGCTATCGAAGACCTTCCCGTTTTCCAGCTTACCTACATAATGTGCCTGCACAACATAATCTATTAGTAATCTGATACAACTCACTATGGTACAAAGAAAAGTTAGCTAAGAGTTCTGATGTCTAGTCTCACTATACCAGATCAAGGAAGAACATCTTTAATTTCGACCAATATTTCAAGTTTCAGCTTTCACCCTTAGCTACCCTTATAAAGCTAGTATAACTTAAGTTTGGGTTCAATCTTTGCTTTTTGATGAGTGAAAAATAACTAAAGGCCAGTTGACGCACGGCTCCAAACTATGTGTATAATGAACCCCCCTCTACCCTTCACTTAAATATCAAGCCTTTTTTCCCCAGCAACACTCAAATCCATGACATGCGCCTAACCTATGCATATCATAGTACTGCGCCCTTATCACTGAACCAATCTTTGCAATGTTGATAGCTAATATAACTGCATAAAACTATATTCTATCTAGCATTTTAAGTCTTACATGAGACGATATGCACTATCAAACATGCTCGCATAAAACAGAGGAGGAGGCCTAGGTTATTGAAGCTCTTATGTCAATGCCCATTGTCAAACCTAGGGTAAAATATGAGTTAAGAAAGCCTTTTTTCTTCTTATGTATGTCCATCTAATCCTTACACCAAAAGAACCACCAAAAGAGGGAAAATCCTGAAATGAATCATAAATAGATTCTTATGACAAATTTTGGAACTCTGGCTTTCAAAATCTCTTAACTGAGAATAAGGAAATATTCTAAAATGCATAAAGAGGGCATGAGCACGGTTTAATTGTTCATGTGTAATGTTAAATTTGTATTGTTACTCAATATTTGAGTGTAATATAGTTTAAAAGATAGTAAATACAACATATTTCTTTAAAAGATAATTTTAATACTCTGGCTTTCAAAAACTCTTAACTGAGAATAAGGAAATGTTTTAATGCATAAAGAGGGCATGAGCATCACATAAAACTCTTAACTGAGAATAAGGAAATGTTTTAATGCATAAAGAGGGCATGAGCATCACATAATCTTAGTAATCCTATGACTTACAAAACTTTTCATCATCTTCTAGCTAAAAGTTTTTTCCAAATAGTTCCACACTTCAAATCTTTCTCTTTTCAAATTTACACATACATAGAAACTTATTCCTCAGCTTTCCCTTTCTAGCTATCCCCCTTCCACTCCCATCAATGATCCGAATAGTATTTCAATTCAAATTAAATGCTTAGACAACCCTTTTATAGATAGAGACGGAGTCAAGATTTAATGTTTATGCGTTCTGAACTTACCATCTAACTTATAGCTCGTCTTAGTTACTAAGTTCGCAATTAAATATTTATATATATTTAATAAATTTTCTAATACAAGTATAAGGTCGAAGCAGAAACTATCTAATACTCTAGCTCTTCCTTTGTTGACACATGCTACCTAACCATACTTCTTTCCAAGTTATATAGCAAATTGCAGCAAGTCTTGGTACTTACTTTAAGAAAAGAGAGGAAACAAAAAGAAAAATAACTTCTACCAAGGCAAAACAACTTGACTAAATCGTGCGTCTTTTACATACCTCGATCCATATTGTTTGTTCCAAACATTTAACGTTTTAGAAAATTCTTCTACTTCCTTTTTGGAAATTCACCTTTACTGATCCAATTGATGGAGCATTCTTAATCAAGTGAGACATTTAATAAGGTTCAAAGGGTAAGTTTTTGTGAGAAAGGTAAAAAACAAATAGAGGTAAAAGGGTAATTTAGACAAATACTCCTAAAAGACACATAATATGAACTAGAAGAAGAACTAGTTAAACCCTATTTGACCTAGCTTATTCAAATCTAAAAGCACTTTTTTTTTTTTTTTAAATATTGTTTTTTCAAAGTTGAAATATTTGGCCAAACTTTTGAAAGAAAAAAAGTGATATTAAGGAGAAGCAGAAGCAGTGCAGAAAAAACAGCTTCTTCGCAAAAAAACTTTTGAAAAAAATACATTTAGAAATACTTTTTAAAAGCTTGACCAAACACTAATTCCTGTTCAGAAGTTCCTTTCAAATTAATTAACCAAACACAAACTCTTCTCACTAAAAGTACTTTCAAAATAAGCTGATTTTAGAGGCTTGGCTAGACAAGCTATTAACTTGGTTAATGCATCAATTTGTGGTCAATGCACCTTTTAGTTAAATTAACTTAGTTGGGAGTAAACACTAGGTGTGAGTAACTTTTTTTTTGGCTCTAATCTAATAACTATAAGATACAAATTAAAAACAAATAGTGAAATCAAATAGAAGTTTCGAGAGAAAAACCTTAATTAACTGCCCTTTAACTGCTTCAGGGCCATAACCCACAACTTTATCACAATAAGACAGACCAGAAGGAGTAACAGTAAATTCACACCCAGTAGCTGTAGCTTCTTCTTCAGCAACTGCTTCAATATTTGACTGTGGCTGCAAAAAGGCCTCAAGAACAGTTGTAGCAAAACTTAACCCAAGTGTACTAAGTGTTTCTCTTCTTCTGAATAAAGTAGGCAATTCACTTTTCTCTTTGAGTTTATTCACAGATGAAGATAGTGAAATTGAGTCGTTTGTTTCAGAATTTTTGTTACAGATCAATGGGGATTTGAGTGTGGTATTGTGCTTTGTGGGAATGTATGTTACAATGGAAAAGGGAAGTGAATTCATTTCCACTGACTACAGAGTTTTGAACGGATAAGAGAAGATGCAAAGGTGCGGGGGTTTTAGCCAAGTTTTGTAGTCTCTGCCTGTGTGATATTTCCCGTTTACCTTTTTTTTCTTCTTTTTCTTTTCTTTTTTTTCATTTTTCCCGTTTGTACATGTTGTATTTTGTTTGAGTGATTTGAAGTTTAAGAAAAATCGGATGATTTTTTAAATTTATGATCTAAAATAAATTTTAGATGTTTGCGTGACTATAAATCATCTCAATAGGGATAAAAAGAGAATTTCAAAGTTAAAATTATTTTTAAATATGAAAATATAATATTTTTATTGGACAAATTATAAGAAAGTGTGCCACATATATTGTCGAGTACTTTTTTTGTTTTATAGTTTTTATGTTTCTATGTTTAAATCTTAATTTATACGATGCACCTCCCTTTTAGTAAGCCACTATAAAAATGACATATTTTTATATTTAGATACAATTTAATTTTAAACTTATTATTTTATCGGAGTAAAATTATTTATAGCTATACAAGTATATTTGACGTATTTTAAAACTTAGTTTCAAATATATTTTTTTCTTAAATTTAAAAGCTTTATTTCTTTCTTAATCTATAAAAGGAATGGAGTAACTCATTTTGTCCATTCTGGTACTCCATAATGGTGTTTAAGAAAACAAAATTGAGCCAATTCATTTAAAATTTTGAAAAGTATTTTAGCTTAATATTGTTTGATTTTTAATTAAGAAAAGGTTGACACTAGACAATTGCGTGGTTTAGTTTGGTGTTAACGCCTCCATTATTTCTCTTTATCAAGCTTTGAATTTATTGCACTGTCATCTCCTTCTAATTCACACTAATTTATCAAGCTTGTAGCAAGAGTACTTGGAACATGGTTGTAGCAAAATTGAAGCTATGGCTGTTATGGGTAAAATATGCTATACTACGTGGCCCTCCAAAAGAGGGACACGTGGAACTTAAGACGGGGATAGCCAAAATTGAAGGTAACGGTCCCCCCTGTCACCGGAAAGAATAACGCCCATAAGGATGTAATAAATATTTCTCGTCTGGTAGCATTTAATAGAGAATATTCCACAACATTAAGTACGTTGCGTGCTACAAAGAATTTGTCATTTATGCTCACCGTTACATCTTCATCAATGGCCCTCATAATTGACACTAAAGAAGGGCACGATCCTATGACCTTCTTTCCTAGACGTAGCTATAAATAGTGAGCTCTATTATCATTGTAAGGGCAGGAATTTTCTGGCAAACTAATACTACAATCTACTCAAAGCTCTAATCAGTTTTACCTTTTTATTTTCTATTCTTGTTCTTATTACTATTGCGCCCGGAGGCTTCACAACAAAGTCTTTATTTCTGTCATTTCGTCTTCCTATCAAGGCTAAGTATTATATATTTTTTCAATTACCATGTTATTTCAGGATCAAATTAATTCATTTGTCTAGAAATTGCGTATAAATTCAACTGTACCGTTTTACGAATAAACAGTTTGGCGACCACCGTGGGGCCTAGAAAGCCGTGCAATTAAGTTGATCCTTGCTTTGTTTACTAATATGTTTTGATTATTTTGTCTTAGAAAAAATCATAAGAAATGGCAGATAACGGTGTTAACAACACGCACAATCCCGAGGTTCGAGGGGATCAACCTCACTTCGAGGACTCAATCAGTGACACCTATAACGAGGGAAATGATGCCACATCGGTGCATAACATGCAATATCCTAGTCATGTTCGAGAGACAACTCCTGATGATGCTGAGGAGGAACATGTCGTTGACGCGGTAAGGGTCCTACAAGAACAACATGCAATCATTCTAGGCCACCTCACGCGACAGGATAAGGTTATAACGGAGTTGAAGCATGCGCTGTCGGGGGCTTCAAATAATGCGAATAGATGAGATCTGGTCGCTCCCGGAGCTCCCATGAATCAAACAACGCAGAGGATCGATAATAACACCCCGAGGGGCGAAATTGGCTCTGATGGGGTTGGGGGGAGCGGATTGTTATACCCCATATTTCCGTACGTGGAAGTATGCCATAAGTAAATTGATATAATCTCGAAAATGAGATATTACATTCTGCATTTTCGTACGTTAAATTTTTGTCGTAAACTAATCATGTAAGTTCAGGAATGAGAGTATTTTGGGATTATAAGTTTTATATTGTTTCAAACAAGTGATAAGTTAATTCGCGAAGGTGAGAGGGTAAAGCAAATCGAAGAAAATGAGTTTTGTCGAAGTTTGGTAATTTGAGGATAAAATACGGTCCAAGCTATAATACCCCGTATTTATGGACTAGTACCATATAAGGTACCATATGACTATAATAGTAAGGTGTACAAAGAGTATTAAAAGTGAGTAGTATTTTAAGTAATTTGAGACAATTCTTAATTATGTGGATAATTAGTTAATTATTGGATAGTGAGAGATTATCAAATTAACCATGAGATTAGTGGTTAATTAAGGGTGATTTTGGATAAGGCTTGGACCACAAAAACGTGGCGGCCCTTGAATTTGGCAATAAAAGCCATTACATGACTCATAAGAGACATGGCAAGGTGTCTCCTTATTAGGACATTTAGCAAGATTTGCTTAGCTTTAAGCCTTGAACGTGAATCATACAAAATTCTTTATGTAAGTGGGTTATACAAAATGCCAAAATACAAAGAAATCTTATCTTGAATAAGTATCAAGAATCCAATACGTAAGTGGGTGAGACAAATGCAAAGAGTTCTTATGTTGAATAAATGCCAAAGTTCATTCGGCAAGCAATTCACGCAGAATACAAAGCCAAGGACGATAGTCACTCCATATTATACTAGCAACGGGATTTTTCGATTCTAAGAGAATACAGTGTAATCTTTCTCAAGAATATTACACGGATGTTTCTCTACTCCAAGTATGTTAAGGCTATCCCATATTGAAAGAAACGAGCAAACGCACAATTTTCATAAATGACTCTATTCATAGAAATATTAGGGGTGTCTATATTCTTGATTCCCCATGTGAATTATTATTATATTTTCTGTTCATGGGTCTCAGAAAAATACGTATTTGATAAAATTTATCCGACAGGCATATTATTTTTATGACATTTCTTAAGGCATATTATTTTTATGACATTCCGAGAAAATATTATTAACGTATTTCTTATGCATTTCATGCATTTATATATGTACATTGACCCATGACCAGATGGCATTATATACGCGTATATTACATGTATATGGGATATGGGAAAAGGTTATGGCGTTATATACGCACCACCACCTGATCAGCTGATATACGTTGATGATTTGCCCACAGTGGCCGAAATGATATGATGGGGTGCC
>AWOL01S0000718.1:83603-132899 GCA_000715115.1 Nicotiana otophora
AAAATGCCAAAATACAAAGAAATCTTATCTTGAATAAGTATCAAGAATCCAATACGTAAGTGGGTGAGACAAATGCAAAGAGTTCTTATGTTGAATAAATGCCAAAGTTCATTCGGCAAGCAATTCACGCAGAATACAAAGCCAAGGACGATAGTCACTCCATATTATACTAGCAACGGGATTTTTCGATTCTAAGAGAATACAGTGTAATCTTTCTCAAGAATATTACACGGATGTTTCTCTACTCCAAGTATGTTAAGGCTATCCCATATTGAAAGAAACGAGCAAACGCACAATTTTCATAAATGACTCTATTCATAGAAATATTAGGGGTGTCTATATTCTTGATTCCCCATGTGAATTATTATTATATNGTTATGAACGCATATACCAATGCATGGTATGACATTTATACGCATATGCATGACATTATAAAAATGAAATGATTCACAGAGCTATGCAGGCGTACATGTCGAGTCTTTTACTCCATGTTTCTATCATGTCTATTATTTACTGATTTTCATTCCTTACATACTCGCTACATTATTTGTACTGACGTCCCTTTTTCTTGAGAACGCTGCATTTCATGCCCACGGGTCTCGATAGACAGGTCGAGAGTCCTCCAAGTAGGCGATCAGCTCAGCAGAAGATATTGGTGTACTCCATTTGCTCCGAAGTTGCTTGTTTGGTCATTATGATTTAGACGCGCATTGTTTGGTATGGCGGGACTCTGAAAATTATGTATTCTTAGAGGCTTGTAGACATATGTCATATACGTATAAGACTGTATGGACTTGTCGGCCTATGTTCAGTATACGAGTGGTTATCTTGGTCTTATAGGCCCGTATGTCTTATGTATAAGTTGGTATCATATGTTGTATTCTACTTATCTCACTGTAGACTTTTGGCTCAGTTATCTATGATAGAATGACATGAAAAGATACATTATATTGGTACTCGGTTGAGTAAGGTACCGGGTGCCCGTCGCGGCCCATCGATTTGGGTCGTGACACGGATCCGACCCCAATAATGAAAACGATACCTTCAAGAATGAACTCTTACGGTTTATGAGGAAAGTGAACTCCCGCATTGACCAAATCGCGGACGCACCACCGGTGCTGAAAGGTCCGGACTCAAAAAGGTATACTCAATTGCCATACAAGCCAAATGCGGGTGCTGAAAGGTCCAGACTCAAAAAGGTATACTCAATTGCCATACAAGCCAAATGCGGCACCAAAATTAATCCCGAAGCGATTTAAAATGCCTGATGTGCCAAAGTATGACGGGACTTCAGACCCCTCATGAGCATATTACCACCTATATAAAGGAGGTGAAGGGAAATGATTTAGCTCCTCACGAAATTGAATCTGTTTTGCTGAAAATGTTTGGAAAGACTCTCAATATGGGACCCTTGACGTGGTATTCACTGTTACCCGAGCATTCCAAAGACTCTTTTGAGGTGCTCGCGAATTCTTTCATTAAGGCTCATGCCAGGGCCAGAAAAGTACAGGCCCGAAAGGCCGACATATTCAGGATTGCGCAAGGAGAGTTCGAGTTACTATGAGTGTTCGTTACCCGATTCCAAAAGAAGAGAATGTTGCTCCCGGTCATCCCGGGTGAATGGGCGGCTGAAGAATTCACCAATGGACTGAATCTGAGAAGTTCAGATGCTTCCCGAAAATAGAAGGAAAGCCTGCTTGAGTTTCAAGCAACGACTTGAGTGGATGTTCAGAACCAATACGAATCAAAGATAAGGATCGAAGATGATCAGGTTGGCTTTCCATCGTCGACAAAAGGACGGGAAAAGAATAGAGAAAAATCAAAAGATGATTTCGGCACGAACGGACGGTCTTCGAGGGGATAATTTTTGCCCTACGAACAAACTGAAGGCCGCGGTAGAGGCTTCCGGTCAGCGGACAGGTTCTCCATCAACAGAAGGACTGATCGCGGTCGAAACAATAGATCATTGCAGAATAAAGAAGCATAAGGGGCGCGAAATCCTTCCTACCCCAAGCTGTTAGAATACAATTTCAACGTCAGTGTAGTGGAGTTGGTGTCAGCCATGATAAACTTCAAAGAAGCACGGTTCCCGAATCTAATGAGATCTCATCCCAGCCAGAGGGATCCCAACTTGTTGTGTGAATACCAAGGGACGAATGGCCACTGGACAGGGGACTGCCGACACCTTCGGGAAAAAGTGGCAACACTGTTGACGAATGGTCATCTCAGAGAATTCTTGAGTGACCGAGCTAAGAATAATTATGGCAGTAACCAGGACAACGCAGAACCTTCAAAAGCTGGGGAAGATCCCCCGCGCCAAAACGGTCAACGTGATCTTCGGGGCAGAAACGTCATAATTTTATCAGGTGCCGAGATATTTCCAGATTCCAGAAGAGACAGATGCAACAAAATCTACAACGGAAAAGCTTGGGCAAGTTGCGTTGTTCGAAGAAGTCTTAGAAAGGAAATTCCACTTGGGGACAAGACTGCATCCCGAGCTCAGGTCTGGTTTTATTAAATTTCTTAAATCTAATGTCGATTTTTTTGCATGGTCGTATGCGGATATGACAGGTATCCCGGTGGAGGTAGCCATACACAAGTTAAGTTTGGATCCCAATGTACCTCCAGTAAGACAAAAGAAATGCCCTATTGCCGAAGCCAGGAATAAATTCGTCAAGGAAGAGTTAACTTGCTTACTTAATATCGGTTCAATTCAAGAGGTAAAGTATCCAGACTGGCTAGCTAATGTGGTAGTAGTTCTTAAGAAGAACAATAAACTTTGCTTGTTTGTAGATAATAAATATTTGAATAAGGCGTGCCCGAAAGACTCGTTCCCACTACCAAACATCGATCAAATGATTAATGCTACGGCCGAGCACGAGTTAATGAGTTTCCTCGATGCTAATTCCGCATACAATCAAATTAATATGAACATGAAGGATAAGGAAAAGACTTCGTTTATAACGAATTTTGGTACATATTGCTATAATGCGATGCCCTTCGGATTAAAAAATACCGGAGCCACTTATCAACGGCTCGTGAATAAGATATTTAAAAATTAAATAGGAAAACTATGGAAGTTTATATAGACGACATGCTCCTTAAGTCTTTAAATGTAGGTGGTCACCTTAAACATTTGCAGGAAACTTTTGATATCCTAAGGAAGCATAATATGAAACTTAACCAGGAGAAATGCGCGTTCGAGGTCAGCTCTGGTAAGTTTCTGAGATTTCTGGTATCGCATAAGGGAATTGAGGTAAACCCCGATAAGATCAAGGCCATCGAAGACATCCCAGACCAACTATTAAGCATGAAGGAAGTCCAAAGGCTCACGGGGATACTGACAACTTTGAACAGGTTCATTTCTCGGTCATCAGAAAAATGTCACCGTTTCTTCGTACTGCTCAAAAAGAAAAACAATTTCGAATGGATCCCAGAGTGCTAGCAAGCTTTGAGAGATTTGAAAAAGTACTTGTCAAGCCCTCCGTTGCTTTTGAAACCAAAAGAAGGTGAAATGCTGTTAGTCTACCTCGAGGTCTCGGAAGTGGCAGTAAGTGTAGTTTTAGTCCGTGAGGATGAAGGTATGCAATCTCCCATTTATTACGTTAGTAAAATTTTAACGGGAGCAGAAACTCGCTACCCCCATTTGGGAAAACTGGCCTTAGCTCTCGCAGTCGCCGCTCAAAAGCTGAGGCCCTACTTCCAATATCACCCGATAGCCGTGGTGACCACTTTTCTTTTGCGGAACATCCTACACAAACACTAACTCTCAGGTAGATTGGCCAAATGGGCCATCGAAATGAGTGAGTTCGACATAGAATATAAACCAAGGACTGTAATTAAGTCACAAGTCTTGGCTGACTTTGTGGCCGATTTCAGTCCAGGATTATTGTCTCTGGCAACCAAAGAGGCAGTAATTTTGTCGGAATCGACATGAAGGGTTTGGACCCTATTTACGGATAGAGCTTCCAACGTAAAAGGGCCCGGGATTGGAATTGTATTAATCACGCCTTCGGGGGAAATCCTAAGGTAAAACATTAGAACGGTCCCTTTAACTAACAATGAAGTAGAGTATGAGGCTTTGATTGCAGGACTCGAATTGGCCCGGGGACTTGATTTCGAGGTCATCGAAATCAAATGCGACTCACAGCTGGTGGTAAATCAGGTCTACGGGATATTTGAAACCAAAGAGGAGCGCAAGCAACAATATATGGCAAAGGTCTAAGCTCTGTTGGCGCGATTTTTGGGAGTGGTCCATTACTCATTTCCCGAGGGAAGACAATGTAGAAGCGGACGCATTGGATAACCTTGGATCATCAACATAAATAAAGGGATCAGAGTCTGGTACAGTAGTATAACTGATGAGCTCGATCCTGGCTACAGATAGCTATTATGCGGTAAATACGACTAATTTAGTCTGGGACTGGAGGAATAAAATTATTGATTATCTCGAGCACGAGAAGTTTCCCACAGACTCTAAAACATCCCGGGCGTGGTGCGCCAAAGCAGCGCGATATAGCTTTAAGAGAGGCCAATTGTATGGAAAATCTTTCCAAGTCCCGCTGGCCTGATGCTTGGGGGCATCCGAAGCTAACTATGTTATGTGAGAAGTCCACGAAGGGATATGAGGCAACCATTCGGGGCAGATTCCTTAATGCTGAAATTGGTAAGGGCAAGATATTATTGGCCCCGCATGGAATAAGATGCCAAAGACTTCGTACAAAAGTGTGATAAGTGCTAACGCTACGCACCACTGGTACATCAACCGGCAGAACCGTTGCATTGGGTTCTGTCCCCGTGGCCTTTCATGAAATGGGGGATGGATATCATCGGGCTATTACCGCCGGCCCCCGGAAAGGTAAGATTTCTTTTAATTTTGACTGACTATTTTTCTAAGTGGGTGAAAGCAGGTCCTTATCAGAAGATCGGCAAGCACGGAGTGGTGGATTTCTTGTGGGAAAATATAAATTGCGGGTTCGGAATACCAAAAAAGATAGCATGCGATAGTGGGCCACAATTTATCGGTGCAAATATCACAAAGTTCCTCGAAGATTTAAGAATAAAAAGGATCACATTTTCACCCTACCATCCGAGAAAAAATGGTCAAGCGGAGTCAACGAACAAAGTGATTATACAAAACCTCTAGAAAAGGTTGGAAACGGCTAAAGGTAATTGGCCCGAGAAATTACCCGGAGTTTTATGGGCATAACGAACAACGACTAAATAGAGCACATGATAAACTCCCTTTTCCCTTGTGTACGGGGCAGAAGCTTTAATCCCGATAGAAATAGGGGAACCCACCTTAAGCTATTTCCAAGCAGATGAAGAATTTAACAATGAAGCAATGTTAGTCAACTTGGAGCTACTCGATGAGCGTAGGGACTTGGTGTATGCAATAATGGCAACCAAAAGCAGAGAATGAAGCGGTATTATAATCGGAGAGCCAACCTCCATTATTTCAATGTAGGAGACTTGGTCCTAAGGAAAGTAACTCAAAGCACCCGGGAGCTCAACGCAGGGAAGCTAGGTCCAACATGGGAAGGCTCCTACCGTGTTTCAGCTATCACCGGGAAAGGTTCATATGAATTAGAAAACAAAGATGGAGAAAGGTTGCCCAGCAACTAGAACGTGGCACACCTCAAAAGATATTATTGTTGATGACCAACACCTGAACTGAAAGTATGTGCTGCACTCTTTTTCCCTTCGTCCAATTTTGGTCCCAGTTGGGTTTTTCTTGCAAGGTTTTTAACGAGGCACCAATAAAAAGCATACTACGAAGAAAGCTCCAACAATAGGAATAAGACCTTTAATAGAAAGGCACACAAGCAAAGATCCACTCTGGGACTATTAGATAGTCTTTTGCTCTATAGCAAAATTCCTACCGAGAAGCTAAGTTTGCCATAAAGTAAATGTTACCCGACCGTTCACAAGTATAAACCACTAAAAGGTTGTTAGGTAGTCCTTCGCTCGATAGTATGAATTCCTGAGGGGAAGTAAAGTATGTTGCCGAGTTAAGGATTATCTAGAAATTCATTAGTGGGATCTTCGCATGTACAAGGCTTCCAGTTGGGAGGGGGGGAACGATATGAGGATACGGAAACAAGACCGGGAAGCAAAAATCGGAAATATAGTTGTATCATCGAGAGCGGGGACTGCACGACCAGCCCCGTAGAAACAAGTTGTACAAGTTAGCCACAAGTAATGACAATTTCTTTTTTCAACATAACAAATTCTTATTACGTTTTGAAAATAGAAGGAATAAAATGAAGTCCTTTTGTTTTTATCTTGTTTCTTGTCTGAACGGTGAATTAACTTTGTCATTTGAAAGTTAAACAAGTACTTCAAATGCTAGTGCCATAATTAACAAGAGACGTCATCTTCAAGAGTACCGTAAACATAAGAGGACCCTCTCTAATAAAAACCCTCATGTTGAAGGATTTATTCCGAAAGAACTCATGCCCCGAATCAAAATGCTTTCGGGAAGAATACACCCAAGGCTTCACATAATAAGACACAAACAGTAAAACTTGCGCAAATCTCTTAAGCAAAAAGAAGAGAATGACAAGATTAGAAATTGCATAAATGTTCAAATGAAGGAAAGACTCAAATAATACTTGAGCAAAAAGATGTTGTTATTTACAATAACATGCCAAAATGGCACAGATGCAAGAATTGGAAAAAGAAAAGAAAAGCTAAACTGCGGCATCTCTGAAACTCGGAGGAAGAGAAGTGTCCGTGCCCCTAGGGGAAGTGGATAGATCCTCTGATGGCTCAACATTTTGGCCTTTGCCAGTTCGGCCTTCAACATCTTCGTCTTCTACTTCCTCTTCAGTTCCCAAAGCTTTGGAACCAGAACCGGAAGCAGCAGGCTCAGCCGGGAGACCCTTTTTAGCAGCTAACTCAAGTTCACGGGCCTTAGAAATTTCAGCATCAAAGTCAATGATACCAGCTTTAGCGTAAGTTTTCTCAACGACGAGGGAAGCCGCTCGGCACTTAAGTTCTTCTTTGAGTTGAGCTACCTTGGCAGAAAGACTTTCCTGGCGGATCTAACTGACCCGAGGCTAACATCAAGGTCGATAGTTGAACCAAAGAGCCTATTATACTCGATGTTTTTCCTATACTTCTCCTCCAGGTGGGTACATTTCACCCCCGCAGCAGCAAGTTCTTCAGTTTTGGAGTTCAAGGCTACCTTTAAGATAGTCAATCTTTTAGCGGAAGCAATATCATTATCGGATGCAGCAAGAACGACGTTATGAACTTTAACCCATTTCACCTTAGCCTCTTCAAATTAAACCTTCAGCGGGGCAATCTCTTGGCTAAGGGTCTCCACTTCTTGCTCGCTTTGCTACAAACAAGCTTCAAATATAACAGCCTCAGTGGCTTTGGCTTCTAATTCTGAGAGGCGAGCGATATTTTGCTCTCGCTCTACCAAAAGTTGATCCCGTACGGAGGTAATTTCTTCATTCTGACAAATCAACCTCTGAAGGCCCTCAGAAGCAAGAAAGGAAAAACTTAGGATATGTTCAGGCAAAAATAGAAGAAATAACAAATGAAGAAACGATTGTACCACTGCGGCATTGTGCATGGCGTTTTTCAACAAACACTCTCCCGAGAATGCCTTAATCTTTTCCCAATCTTTCTCTGAAGCCAAAGGCTTTAGATAATTAGCAAGCTTCACCGTCCGGGATAGCATGTTGCATCCGGTAGAGACTGAAAGAGTAACATTTCTCCTCCTTTGTGGATCTTAAGAAGGGGCAGCATAATTTTGCCTCAAATTCCATGAACTGGGGACTGGGGAAAAGGAACACCTTCTTAGTGGTCAGGTGCGACCGGTGGAGATGATGTAGTAGTTGCTGGTGTTGGTGAAGATGGACATGAAGCTGATGGGATTGAAGAGTGAGAAGCAACTGCAGCAAACGTAGTGCTGGTTGTTGGTTTCTCATCAGCCGAGGGACCCGGTACTCAGCCCCAAAATACCGAGCGCAGTGACTGGGACACGGAAGCCGGATTTGGCATTTTCCACCATATCATATTCCCCCCCATAGCGCTGAGACATCGCCCTCAGATGGTGTAACTAACTCGACATGTTGAGCATTCTATTGAGTTGATGAGGATCGTCGCCTTCTCTGTAGAGAAGCTCCCCCATCACTAGCTTATTCAACATTGTCGATCATCACAGTGTCTATGACCGGCCCGGGAGGAGGGATAATCATCACAACTACCGGAGGGGGCAATAATTTTCGCCCTCTTATTCCTTTCCCCGGGCGGTATGGTTTTTGGCCTTCCACCCGTATTTAAGGGCCCGTTCTTTCCACGTGCGAGTTTCAGGCGTAGTGACATCCAATATCTTCTGGACCCACTGGTCCAAGCCTTTAACCACCGGTGGGACCCATCGAGTTGCTGAAACATGCAAAAGATGGAGGATCAATATGGGTATAGAAGAATACCTAATAAAAGAAATACTAAACAATGAGCTTACGAGTGCGGTTCAATGCTTTCGGAAAGGATGAATCTGTTGCCGGAATGGTGTCATTAGTGGCAACTGCAACAAACTATTCCATCTACCCACGGTCGTTGTCATCATATATGCTAGATAATAGAGCATGGTGATCACGTTTGCTGAATTTTATCATTCCCCCACGGAAGATTTTGGGAGAATAAAGATTTATCACATGAGTTAAAGATAACTCCTCTCCCGTCTCTTGGCACAAGCACCGAACACAGGCTATCGTCCTTCACACAGAAGGACTTACTTGTGCCAAACATACCTGATAGCGGAGGCAGAACTCCGCAATAACGGAATCAAGCTCTCTACTCAAAGATAACGCACCCAAAGTAAATGGATACGTGTAAAAATATGTGAAACCCTTATTGGGAAGGTTCCCTCGCTCTGATAGATCAGGAGCGAAAATATCCAATTCATGGCAGCGACAGTCTTGCTTTACAATCGGAATACTGGAAGAATGGATGGAAGAAGGATATCTGCCAACAGCCCATGTGCGAGGGAGAGTCGAAGGGAATTTCTCTTTGAAGTCTTTTGTTGTAACAAGACTTCTAGGAATGATGGAATCCACCGTTGGAGGAGCAACATCTTCGGCTTTGTTCTTGCCCTTTGAAGAGCTACAGTTCTTTGAAGAAGAAGCCATTTAGATGAAAGAAAAGTTTTTTTTATTTGAAGGGAGATAAATAAAGGTTTATTAACAGCAGGAAAGGTTTTAGAAAACTTGAAAAATTATGGAGCATGAGGGGAGAAGGTTGATGCGTATAAGTAAAAGTTTTGGCGTCTAAGTTCATGGCCATGATTACCTCGATAATCGGCATAAGCTATGCTGAATCGTGAGATGACGCGTGTTCAGAACATTAAATATGGAGAGACATGCGGCTAATCAACCGTTAGAAGCCTTCAGAGGGGATCATAGTAATTCCCGCCAAAAGAGTGTTTCTACAAACTTCTAGGTGACACAAAGTTGTATCACCGGAAAGCAGGGGGACTATCTGTATATGATAAAATATGCTATGCTACGTGGCCGCCCAAAAGAGGGACACGTGGAACCTAAAAATGGGGATAGCCAAAACCGAAGGCAACGGTCCCGTCTATCACTGGAAAGAATAACGCTCATAAGGATGCAATAAATACTCCTCGTCCGGTAGCATTAAATGGAGAATATTCCACAGCATTAAGTACGTTGCCCATTACAAGGAATTTTGCATTTAGGCTTACCATTACATCTTCATCAATGGCTCTCATAATTGACATTAAAGAAGGGCACGATCCTAGGACCTCATTTCCTAGACGTAGTTATAAATAGTAAGCTCTGTTATCATTGTAAGGTCAGGAATTTTCTGGCAAACTAATACTACAATCTACTCAAAGCTCTAATCAATTTTACCTTCTTATTTTCTATTCTTGTTCTTATTACTATTGCGCCCCGAGGCTTCTCAACTAAAGTCTTTATTTCTGTCATTTCGTCTTTCTATCAAGGCTAAATATTACTTCCTCCGTTTTAATTTATGTGAACCTGTTTGACTGGGCATGAAGTTTAAAAAAAATGAAGACTTTTGGAATTTGTGGTCCTAAACAAGTCAAAAAGGGGCCCATCGTATTTGTGTGGTTATAAAAGGTTTTCATATTGTAAGTTTAAGCTAAATTGTTATCAAATTTAGAAATGGGTCATTCTTTTTGGAACGGACCAAAAAGAAAATAGGTTCACATAAACTGGAACAGATGGAGTATATATGTCTTCAATTACCTTGTTATTTCAGGATCGAGTTAATTCACTTGTCTAGAAACCACGTATAAATTTAATTGTACCGTTTTATGAGTAAACAATGGCACTAAAAAATGCTCCAGCTAGTGACATGAGATATACTCAAAGAAGGAAATGGTCAGAGGCGGTGATGTTGGGCATATTCTTATATGTTTTAATGTTACTTTACCCATATTTTAATCGCTTTTTGGTCTTTAAAATGCCCAATATGCGTTAATTATTAGTTTATGACTAATTAAGTTGTGTGTGATGATTTAGGATGTTTGGAGTGCAAAAATTTGAAGATTAGGTGCTCCAGCTATAGGAGAAGAGGATGGATGCGTCGCATCCAACCTTGCAAAAATGGCTAGTTGATTCACCCTTAGCAGTGAAGTCGGGAGAAGGCATCCACCTTAACATCCACACCTGGGCACAACAAGGTTGAGGGAACAGAGGGTGGATTCGAAGTATCCACCCCAGCATCCGATGCTGAGAAGTTCAAGCTGAGGCGGACGTGAAGCATCCATCCTAGCATCAATCCCTGAAGTTGATTCAAAAAAGAAAAAGGGAAACTTTGGCCCACGACTTTTGTACGTAATATATAAGTCAAAAACGCCTCTTTTAGGGCATCTAACATATTTTTGAAGCGGATTCGACTTAGGGAGAGCAAGGAGTCGTCGTGAAGGCCATATTTCATCTTCTTCCGCCAAACTTAGTAATTTTTATATTTCTCTGTATGATTTGTTATTTGGATACCATGTCTATGTGGAGCTAAACTTCACGTTCTTAGGTTGTGGTTCTTTCATGACTATTGTTATTTGAATATTGATTTTGCTTTCTTGATTTATCATATTAGTTTATTTATTCAATCTTACGCTTAATTATTTGATTGCTTGATCACCAATTGAATACTACCTACGAATCTAGAATTGAACTCGAAAATGAGAATTCTAGATTGCATATAGGATTGAGTAGAGCAAGTTCTTGAACCTGGGCATGTGGGAACAGATTCGCGGTTAGGATAGACATATACCTAATTGCCTTGCTTGATTGATGTACAGGAATCATAAATACATTCTTGCTAGTTCTATCTCCATAGACATATAGGCGTTAGGTTAGCTTGAATAGAGGAGTAAGAACTCGACAGATTCTTATGAGCAATATTAACCCTGTCAACCAATAAGCTAGATGAATTAGTTATTCAATTCAATTGAAGAATACAATAGGAATGTTAGATAGCCCATAACCCTGGACCGTTTTTATTACACTGATAACATAAAAATCTGCTCTTCCTTTGTTCAGAATTCATTATTTATTTTCTTTTTATTTTAGTTACTTTAGCATCACTACTTTTAGGTTTAATCCTTGTTTAGATAATTAGGATAGTCTGATCTAGTTAATAGTTGATAACAAGTCCTCGTAGGTTCGACATTCGACTTTTAGTCACTTTATTACTTGACGACGGCGTATACTTGCGTGTGCGTTTGGCCGCAACATGCGGATCTAGAATTTTAACTTTATGGATTCAACATTTAAGGTTCTTAACATTGATATCATTGTATTTTTAAACTTATAGGTTCAAATATACCATTTGTTACATTTTTGTGAATTTTTATACATAATTATGTTCCGTGACAAAAAATACTGGGTTAAGATGAACCCGATTCCGCTACTCTATATCCGCCGCGATTGACACTGCTTATCACCAATATAGTCCTGGTCAGTAGGCTAAAAGGAGAGGGAGGAATCAGTTTTACGATCACTGCTTCTTCTCTTAATCTTCTCTTTCAACGCCTATTGTCTTCTTCAGTAGAGAAAATATTTTCCGGTTATTTTTTCAAAAAACACACATAGAGAATAGACATGTAGTTCGTGGGATATTAACTCCGTATCCTAGAAAATCGAAGTTTGATTTCTTCGTTGTTGATGTAGGTGCACATTGTTGTTCTCGCTCCATAATCTAATATTACATTGGGCACAAACAATAATTATTTGGGCGAAAGAATGAAACGTTCTAGTTAAACTCTGTATATGTTACAATTATGCCAACCAAGTTCAACCACCATTTCTAAATTCTGATTTAGATGAAAAGATGCAGCTTTTAAATTTTTATTGCTAGTTTTCTTATACTAAAATTTCTTATTCTTGATCACTAGGGGTTGTTTGGTTGGGGAATAAGTTATCCCGAGATTATAATAATGAAACTATAATACATGAAATAAATAGTAACAAGATTATTTAATGAATATATTTTTATTGGGAGATGTTTGGTTCATTGTCCTAAACATAAAATATACGGGGTATAATATAAAACATATATTTAGAATAATTTGGAATAAACTTTTATTTCTAATTTTTAACCTTGGATTTTTTGAAGGACTTTGTTGTGAACCAAGCTGACTCCATAAGGGCCTTATGGGCTAGAAGAGGTGAATGAGGCTAAGTCAATTGGGGTTATTGGGCTGAGTAAAATGTTGGAGAATTTTATTTGGGATCCAGGCCCATTTAGCAAATGGTTAAAAGGAGATTAGGGGTTAGTAAAAAGGATTATGCGAATTGTGATGTTGAATATGTTCTCTCTCATCTCTGCTTTATATCTCTGATTTTCTCATCTCCTTCTGTACGTCTCTGCTTCTAACATCCTTCTTCTTATGAGTTTTTCTATGTTATTTCCATCGCTTTTCATTGTAATTGTTTAGTAAGGGCAATACTACAAGTGAGTTTACTTGTGTGCGAATTGGTTATTTCAAGCTCTGTTTTAAAAGGCTTTTCTGGGGCGAGCCCCAGGGCGAGGCATACCAAAAATTTCGCGGACGATGGTATGTGGCGAAAGTCTCTTCTCGTTGATTCCCCCCGACAATCAAGCTGCACTTCCTTCTAACAAGTGGCTGAGAGTTAGCAAGCAACCTTGGCCTCTTGGCAGGAGGTTCGCTGTCCCCCTCCTTTCCGGTCCGGCCGCAGTACGGCACCTGAACTCGAAGCTACGATCAGATCCGATTGGATCTGGTCCTATCCGACCCAACCCCGGAACTTAGAACGGCC
This sequence comes from Nicotiana otophora, assembly GCA_000715115.1. Classification (NCBI taxonomy): domain Eukaryota; kingdom Viridiplantae; phylum Streptophyta; class Magnoliopsida; order Solanales; family Solanaceae; genus Nicotiana; species Nicotiana otophora. Next base: position 96,893 of record AWOL01S0000718.1, read on the forward strand.
GGCCTGTTTGGACGGTAGAACGGGGAGAGGGGGAGTCGTGCCCATTCTCTATCCGGGCACGAGCAGGAACATAAAAAAAAATGGAAAACCGAATACATGTACATGATGTAACGACATATTCAAAAATACGTGATCCGATTTGATAGGCTGCCCGCAGAAAGGAAAGAGTTTACCGACCGCATAACAATTCATTCTTGTGTGTAGCGCGTGGGCCCATGTCTCCCGNGTACGCTCCAAATTGGGCATTCGGGGCGTACGCCCGGGTGTTCGGAGCGCATTATTTTTAGTAAGTAGTAAACCCCAAAGACTTTTTCAAATTAAAACAAAATTTGTTGAATTAGTTCTTTATATAATACCCAAATTCTCAAAAGTTAGTTTGGTAATTACTCAAAGGGTTTAAAAAGGAACTCAAAAGTATTAAATTTAAAAGTAAAGACCTTTTTTATTGATTTAAGCCCTAATTCATGGTTTTTTTATTTTTTTATCTTGTCCGCTAGTCTGCTAATATCTCCCAAAAGCAACGAATATTTAATTATTTTTACAAATACAAAGAGAACTACATTCTTCTTCATAGCAGCAAATTCAAAGTTCAAATTGCAGGTTAATCATCCTTTTTGTTCCTCCATATAGAAAACTTTATTCTTTGACTCAAATTACTTGTGTTTGTAAGTAATGTATAATAGATTGTGTTGATTAGTTTTTTGTGGGGATGGAACACACATATATATAGTTTTCTTCAATATTTATGCAATTTTACATGTTTATAAATATTTACTGTCAGTATATTATTTTATAAAATATTAAAAACTAAATACCTATGGGGCTTACGCCCCACGCCTCGGGGCTTACGCCTCGCTGAGGCATATGTAAAATGTCTCGCCTTACGCTCACGCCTTTTACAACACTGATTTCAAGTTCATAACATTGGGGAAAGAGCCTTGGAAAATGGCATCTTTGTCATTGTAGTATTTTATCTCGGGATTACGTAATCTCGGGATTGTTATCACACCCTCAATGTGGGATAAAACAGTGCCACATTTATGGTATAAATTATCTCGAAATGCTCATCCCGGATTCAAAACTTCAATCAAACGACGAGATAAAATAATCTCGGATCTAACCTCATGATTATTATTATCTCTTGACCCACCAATCAAACGACTCCTAAATATTCAGTCAAGATGTTTTCTTAGCAACTGCTATAAAGGTATGAGTTTGCCAACTATATTTATTTTTAGTGTTATGTTCTTATAGACAGAGTCCAGAATCCATCAATAAGGGCGGGCATGCATTAGCATGTTGATGCCTACACTAAACCTCCAACTAAGCTTGTTTGATGAACATTTGAGAAATTAACTTTGAGACCCGATCTGTGTCACTTTGTTTTTTGGAACCCCGGGAAAATTCGCAGCCGCTATCGTCTCGGCCACAACCTCTGCCCTTCGGGTGAACACTCTGTGTGCACTGGATAAACCCCCACTGTGTAATATCCTACAAACAACACAGAGAATATAAACCGTACTAAGCAAATCTTGTGCGACAGACTCAGACCCAGAAGGCATTGAGGGTGGATCGATCCCAGGTCATCACTATGGATAACCTCCGATCTGTGTCACTTTACAATGAGTGATTAAAGAGAATAGCATGGATGTCACTAGTATTGTCGAAAATATAACGCAACAGTATTGCATTATGAAAAGCCTAATGGAAAGAGAAAAGACAGAGTGTTGGATTCATTACCTCTTGTCAATTTCGGTACTGTATTTTTCTCCTAAACACTAGTACTAATAATTAAACAAAGGGTGAAACAACTGAATTAATATTTCGAAAACAAAATAAATGCGTTTATGAGTATTCCCCTTGGCCTAGTGGTCAAAATTGCCAGACTTCAACTTTTTCTTTTTCTCAAAGTAGCTCATCTTGTAGTTGACAAGTATATTTGTATGTGTTTCATTCTAATGGGTGAGAAAATGTGTATATTGTTATGGATTTTAGAAAATATGCAAGCAGCAAGAAGGTTAAAAATATGATTGAAAAACTATCTTTGAAATTTTATTAATCATAGGACTTTAAATAGCCAAATAAATAAAGTAGTAGACTCCTCCTACAATTAAATTACTAAACTCTAACTATAATTAAAATTCTGAATCTTCAAGCAGACTCCTTCAAAAACTAAACAACTAATTATTCTAGAAAACAGTAGCAGTAACAGATGCAAAATCCCAACATATATTTTGGTATTGGGTTCTACTTGATTTCACTTCCAGTTTTCATTATTCACCATATGTGTATTGCTTCTCCTAAAAAAGAAAAAGAAAACTATAGCAACGTTTTTGAAGAGGACACTGAGATGCTTTAAGTATTTTGACTTAATTTGGTTTTAATTATGGCCCCAGTCACTGCTCTCTGGCTCGTTCCTCCATGGGATAGTTGAGAAAGACATTTGTTGAGAAATTACAACGAAATAGCCGAAGAAATTTGACAAGTTTGTCTTTTTAGTTCAATCAAAATTTCACTTTGCTACCACCTCCGGTCCACCATAATTGATTATTTGGCTTTTTTTTTTTGTGGTCCATAAATTAATTTTTTTTTTCCAAAGTTGTCATTGGAATAAAGAGTCTACAAGTATTCGTTATATTTTCAATGAACAAATTAAGGTTAATAGAGTAAATTTTATTGTTAATTAATATTAAAAAGTGGATTCACACGGAAGCAATCAAAAAAATCAATTAAACTGGACGGAGGAAGTATTAAATTATCTATTGAGCGACTTATCCAACTCAAATCTCTCAGGATTGATGTCACTAGGATATTGACATATCCCTATGGTTTTGAATATTTTACATACCCCTCAGGCCTCAAGAAATTAACTTTGGCATATCTTGAGATCCCTTGGAGTAAAATTTCCTACATTGGTAGTTTGTCCAACCTAGAAGTTTTTAAACTAGAGGGAAATGGTTTCAAAGGGAGACAGTGGGATGTTAAGGACGGGGAGTTTTCTAACCTTAAAGTTTTGAAATTAAAGGAGTTACAAATCTCAGAATGACTCGTTTCCCAACCTAGAGAAACTACTGGTGCACGGGTGTTGGAAACTAGAGGAAATTCCTTATAGTTTTGGGAGTAGTTGCTCAATGCAACTTATTGAGGTAAGATCATGTTGTGACTCTGCTGTAAGTGCTGCCCCTCAAAATTAAAGAAACACAAATTGAGGAGATGGGGAATTCTGAATTCAAGGTTATTATTTGTAAGTGAAAGTCACAAGTCTTATTTAGAAGGATTGTTTCATTAGGTTACTTTGTCATATTATTTAATTAATATTAAATGAAATGCTATGCATGGTATGTAAGGCCATCCTATAATTGCTTGATCTAAGAGTTTAATAGATGAGTGTTTCTTATCAGACAATGAATAACTTCCAGTTTGTCCTTAAATTCTGTGTACATTTTAGTAGTTTTCTTTTCAATATCTTCATTTTACCAGAGTCATAATTCGTCTCATTTCCTTCCAATTGCATCACTGAAATACAATCCTTTGATTCCTTGTTAGTAACTGCAGCTTGCCTAGGTACATCTTACCTCAATCATTTGCATCGTACATTTGCTTCCAAAACTCTCAGGGATTTCCTCTAGCTTCCAACACCGTTGCACAAGTACTTTCTGTAGGTTGGAAAACGAGTCATCAGAGGCAGTCCATTCTGAGATTCGTAGATCCTTTAATTTCAAAACTTTAAGGTTAGGAAAATCCCTATCCTTAACGTCCCGTTGTCTCCCCTCTGAAGGCATTTCCTTCTAGTTTCAGAACTTCAAGGTTGGATAATCTGCTGATGGTTAAGATTCTACTCCAGGGAAGTTCAAGACATGCTAAAGTTAATTTCTTGAGGTTTGACGGATATGTAAAGTCTTCAAAACCATAGGGATCTACCAATTCCTCAGAAACACCAATCTTGAGAGATTTGAGTTAACCGAGAGAGTCAAAAGCGGGAAAGAAATTGCTAGAAAGGTCTTCTGAACCATATAAGTGACAACTGAGCTTTTCAAGATTGGAAAATCTTTTCATAAAATTCTAGTAATACATCCCAGGAAAAACAACCAGATCGGAACATGTTTGTGTCAATATTGTGTAACAGTTGATAAGTATATAGAGGACTTATATGCTAACGCCTCAAGCTTGTCATAATCCAAATGGTAATTGGAATATGCAAGTTTGACCATGGTATCCAGTAACTATAAATGTCTCTAGCTTCTTCAGGTTGCATACTGAATACAGAATGTTATGATAATACAACAACAACCCCAAATACTTCAAATAAATAAGATGTTGTAAAGCATCTACAAGTATCTGACGTAGCCTTACGGAATCCAAATCTAATACTCTTAGATGTTTCCAAGTCAAATCATAATCAACAATAGGAGAACGTATACTAGGAAGGGACGGTAAGGAATTGATATTTCGGCGAAATCTAAGTCTTTTTCCAATAAGATGTAAATATATCAAGACGGGTTCAAGAAGTCGAAGAAGCATAAGGTCGAGGCATTATCATGAGAAGCAGAAAAAAGATACACATAATTGATTTTAGTTACCCAATTCTCCTTAGCCAACTTCTGCGAGAAGAATAAAGTTCACCTACTTTGGTTGAAGAAAGACAAGAAAAGTAAGTGCCATTATCTCAGCAAGAAAAAACATTAAATTAATTTTACTTACCCATTCCAAAAACTTCTCCTTTTTAGATTTTACCAAACTAAATTCGTGTAATAAATCATGAATATGGACGGCTTTAAGCTCCTTGAGGAATTTATTTTGGCCACCATCAATAGGTTGATCCTAGTTAAATCCATCAGTAACCCATTGAAATCATATCGGTTTTTGAGTAGGAATTTTCTGGTCCTCTAAAAATGAAGCAAAGTAGAGAAAGCATTGTCGCAAATGAATGGGTAAGTGTTGGTAACTTGATTCGACTATATCCATGCAACCTTATATATTTGACTTCAAACTTTCACCATCTTGCCAGTAAATTACTTCTTTATCGTGTTCCACAAGAAGACCAACCACCAATAAAATTGCAAGGGTAATCCTCCATGCTGCCTTAGCTTCAACTCTTTCTGCTTGAAAATATATTGGAGACTCTTGTGGTTTGTGAATATATCCACATGAACACCATATAAGTAGTGACGCCAAATCTTCAATGAACACTACCGCCGCAAGCTCCAAATCACGAGCCGAATAATTCTTTTCATGGTTCATGAGTTTCCTCGAAGCATAAGTAACAATCTCATACTGCATTAGGACTATGGTTGTCCAATGGGACGGGACGGGACGACATTTAGTCGAGACAGTGGCGGGACGGGACAAACGGGACGGACGGTAGGCCCATCCCGTCCCGTAACAAACGGGATGGGACGGGACGGGACGGGACGGGTTTGCGGGCTTTAAGTGTCGTTTTTAAAAAAAATTATTTAAGCATTGAGTTTGGCAACGGTTATTCTTTTGACAATGACTAAGTTTTTAAAGTTTGCAACAACTAGTTTTTTAACTTATTTAATAAACTTAAAAATTAAACGAAAATTAGGAAACTAAGTAAAGAATTTATAACATATTAAAACAAAAGACTTGTAATGAAATATTCTAGTAATTATAAATTTATAATAGAGTTATAATTTGTTTAATATAATTTCAAATCATTAAATAACTAAGTAAGAGTGTAAGACAATTCATAAAAAAAATTCAACGCTTAGAGCCTTTTATTTTATTAATAGAACTTTCAAATCTCACATACAAATATAATTCTTTTGAAGAGCACCTAATCTCTGCAGCCATTATTGAAAGTGTTGGAAAAGTATTGCCACGCTCCCTCCACCATGCCAAAAGTTGTTCGTTGCCTTCTTCGTCTTTAATACTTTCCAATCCTTGATTAAGATAAGAATCAAGTTCATCATCAATAGAGGAATCAAAACCTGTTATATCATCCATATCTTCCCATAGAACTTCTACTCTAGACTTAGAAGTAGAAGGAGCAGTTTCACCACCGGTTGTTTCCATAGATTTATATTTATCAAATATTGATATAACATAAGAGTATATGTTAGCTTGGCAGTCTTCGAGAGATGGTTGTTCATTTTCTTGAATTGCTAAATTCTCATAAATTTTACGAACAAGTATGGGTAAAGTATAGTAGAAATTAAAACTGAGTGAATAGGAAAAAAATACTTTTTAAATTTTACAATCATTTCATTAATGAAAGGTGCATTAGTTGGATTAGTTTTATACTTACCAAATACAACAGAAATTTCACAAATATACCATAATATTTGTGCAACAGTAGGATAATATATAGCAGAAAATTATTTTGTAGCATAATAAAATTTTTCTAAAATTAAGTAAGCAATTGGAATCGTTGCCCAACGGCTAGAATTCAAAAAATAAAAAAGGACGCGGAACAGGCGGGACGGGATGAGACGGGACAAACGGGACGAAATGGCCATCCCGTCCCATCCCTGTCCCGTTTAACATGGGCCCATCCAGTTTAGAATTAAGTGGGACGGGACCGGGACGTCCCGTCCCGTTGGACAGCCTTAATTAGGACACATCTAAGTTCAACTCTGGAAGCATCTCAATACACAACAAACCCATCCATACCCTCCAGTTAGGTCAACACCGGCACCGATGTCAACGTTTCCTTCAACTCTTGGAAACTCTTCTCACAAATATCAGACCATTGTAATTTAGCTGCCATTTGAGTCAACTTGGTCAATGAAGAGGCAATAGAGGAAAATCGCTCCACAAACCTTCTACTATAATCGGCCAAACCCAAGAAACTACGAATTTTTGTTGACGTTGTAGGTCTAGTCCAATTCTTCATGGCAACTATCATTTGGGGATCAAATTTGATTCCTTCACTGGAAATCACATGGCCCAAGAAAACCATTGCTTCAAGCCAAAACTCACATTTCAAAATTTTGCATAGAACTTGTTCTCTTTAAGTGTTTGCAAGGTTGTCTTGAGATGAACATGGTTTTCTCGACTCTATGAATAAAATAAGGATGTTATCAATAATCACTATCACAAACGTATCGAGAAAAATCCTGAAAATCCGATTCATGAGATCCATAAAAGTTGTTTGAGCATTTGTCAAGCCGAATGATATCTCCAAAACTTCACAGTGTCTATAGCGGGACCTAAAAGTTGTCTTTGGAATATCTTTCTCCCTTATCTTCAATTGATGATGCCCCGACCTCCCGTCAATCTTGGAGAAATACTTAGCACGTTGTAATTTATCAAATAAGTCAACGATTCTCGGCAACGAGTACTTATTCTTGATAGTAACTTTGTTGAGTTGCCGATAGACGATACACTTTCCCAATGAACTATCTTTCTTCCTTAAAAAAAGAACTGATGCACCCAAAGGCGACACATTCGGGAGGATGAAACCCTTCAATAATATGTCTTTCAACTTGGGCCATTTTATATGTTGACATTAATACAGGTGTATCCGACAAAATATTGATTCCCGAAATCAATCTGCTATTTGGTGAAATTTTGAGAAGCTCATTTAAGAAGACTTTTAAAAACTCATTTACAACTGGCACAGATTGGAGAGTCGGTGCTTCAATATCAGCATCGGTAACCCAAAATAGATGGTATTTACATTCTTTGGTAATCAGCTTTGTCTCCTTAAGGTAGGAAATAAACTCATCATTTGGCATGACATTATTTCCCTTCTATTCAATAATAGGTTTATTCAGAAATTCGAACCTAGCAATCCTGGATCGACAATCTAACTTGGCATAATATGGATAAAGACAATTCATTCTCATAGTAACATCAAAATCTACCATCACCAACTCGACAAGGTCGTCTATGGTATCTCGATCATGCACTGTGACAGTACAATCCCTATAAATTCATGTGGCCACAATAGATTTACCAACTAGAGTAAACACAATAGCTCACGAAGTTATTCTAGTTCTATCTCAAAGCTCATGGCAATATAAAGGGTAACATAAGATAATGCGGAACATGAATCTATAAAAGCATACACATTATGAGAATGAACTGTCACTATACCTATGACGATGTCTGAAATGTCTCTGTACTTTGGCTACCCATTATTGCATAGAAACGAATAGGTCCTCCAGAACCCTGTACACCACCTCTTGTTGTGCCACGCCCAATTGGTGCTTGAGTGCCTAGAGCTAGGGAGGTTCTACTGAAATAGTAGCCACTAAACTGGCAGGCTGGGTCATACCCATACTGACACTTTGACAGGATGATGGGAAATTCTTCCTCTTCTGGCTTGTGACTCCATGCCTATATCATGCACTGGTTCCATAACGGCATATCCCAAGATGACCATTTCCATATCTCTCGCAAGGTGGTCGCTCCTCAAACTGTGGGCCTACAATACTCCGAGTCTACGGAGTAGGTGCCTTGAAACTAATTTTGCCTGGACTAACTACACTGGCTCTGACTAGGCCTTGGTGGTTGTGTGCTAACTGAAGCTGAGCAACTGGCTAATTAGGTCCAGATGATACCTTTCTGTACAACCCTTTTTCACTATTGTAGTAGGAACCTCCAAAGTTACCCAGAGATCGAGCTTTCTTGTTGTTTACTCTCTCTAACCTGCTTTTTTATTTATTTGTGGGTCTCTGTTTTTTATGTAAAAGCCATCATCTTGCTATAATTCATGTTGGAATTGAAGGCGGCTGTAGAAGCTTTACTGATGACATGGGGCCCAAGGCCTAGCACAAACTGACGAACTATATCCCCCTTGTTAGGCAGCATATAGGAAGCATACTTGGAAATCTTGGTTAACTTCAAATGATAATCCCACACACCTAGTGTGCCTTGTTTCAAATTCTCAAGTTCCATGGCACGCTCTTCTCTCATCTCGATAGGCAAGACGTTGTCAATAAAGGCCTAGAAAATTCCTCCCAAACTACCAGAGGAGCATTGTTTCCACGGGACTCTTCCTACATTTCATATCATGTGGAAGTCACATCTTTCAACTGGTAGGAGGCTAGCTCAACAGCCTTGGTCTTGGTGGCACGCATAACTTGAATGGCTTTTTGCATCTCATCAAAATAATTGTAGGTCTTCCTTGGGCTTAGTACCCATGAATACCGGGGGATCTAGCTTGAGGAACTTGTCCATTCTAGAACTTGTGGAGTATGGTGCTCCATTAAGTGTTTGAGCTTGGAAAGCCAATATTTGGGTGAGCAACTAAATAGCTACCCTAAGATCATAATTAGGAGCACTTCGCGCGGGAGAGAAGGCTGGAGGTGGATCCTGAGCAGTTTTTGGAGGAGGTGGAATTTGTATAGTCACCGAGGAGGTGGAGAAGGTACTTGATATTCAGTAGGTGCCACCACCCCTGGGGTACTAGGAACTTGGGGTTACCCGAGTTAATGAGAGTCCTTCTCGTACCCTCCTATGAACACCCCAACCTTGAACGACCGTAGAATTAGGAACTTCATCAGATACTACTTCTGGAGCGACATTGGCCCTTTGGCTAGACTTGATCTTTTTCTTTAGTGGTATTTTCTCAGAATCGGAACAATGCATGAGTCAGAAATCAATCTTAGAGTTAAGCTATATTGCTGGATCTAGAGTTTTGAAGAAAGAGTAATATTTTAAAATGCCTTGTAGCCTCCTAATTATAGATGTGAACGAAAAATATCGATAAGGACTCTATTAGATACGACTTCAAGATATCCTAGGACACTCTTAAATCTTAGGCTCTAATATCATGTTTTTCATGCCCCAACCTTAGGGAGTGAGACACGGTACCTGGTGCCTTAAACTTATAATCGGATGGACCAATCATTCTTTTACTTACCATCTATAATCTCATGCACGACTTAAATATGTAAATTATGCATTTAAGATATTATCTTTTATTAGTTGAGAAACATTACATAATAGAGTAGTTGTGATACATGCCACGAGATTTCAACAGAAATTACAAAGTATATAGTCTAAAACCACAGAACGTCTATGAAATCTCTATGACAACGTGAAAAAAAAGAAATAAATATTGGTGACAAGGCTCCGACTATACCTATAATAATAATCATAATCTGAAATAATTAAAAGAAACACCACGAATAAGAGATGGGTTTCACCAAGTAACTACAGGAGTGAGGGATGCACCTAGCAAGTATCCATGACATCCAATAAAGCACAACTTGTATCCACTAAAGATGCAACGCTCCTGACAAAGAGGACATAAATACATGAGGAATAGTACTCGCATGTAAAGCTAAATTCCCTCACATAAAATGGGACAAGGAATACATAAAAGAAAACATAAAAGAATAATAATACGCAACATAATACAACAAAATATATCATAAAGAAAATATAATAGAACTTAATACTTTAACAGACCTTTTTATTTAAAGTGGGATATTCCAAGTCACTAACCTATACCACCACCATCATGTGTATCTTATATTAGCCCGTACTTTAGCCTGTAACGGGTTGGGTGTCATACCATAATACTGTGTGGGTATTGATACATTTGCTAGCAAAAAAATCCCAATCAAGAGAAGCACGTAAGATAACTATCTAATCATCCAATCCAATGGTACGACCATAACCTATACCGACACGTGTAAATTCAGGTATTTAAGTAAATAACTTCTTAGTTGACTAAAAATACTCCCTTAACATTTTATAGAATATATACCTTTTCATTTAGCACCTTCTAGTCTTAAGTCATGATCCTTAAAGTTTGGCTTATTAGTCACATACTATTTTCTTTTCATTTTATGAACCTTCACATTTTGCATTTGGAAGCCATAGAATTATATCTAAATTTCATGGAAACCTTAGTATCATAATCATTTCATTTGATAGTTTTAAAAGATGTATATTATTTGATCATATAAACTATGACTTAGGTGGCTACAACAATTAATGTAGAACGTGTAAAGAATTAAGCAACTTTAGGAATCAAAATGCACAACACTTTAGGCATATAGTAACTTGGAGCATTTATAGCATTTAGACATCCTAGGTATAGCATGGGGAACTGCAACAATTGACAGATGACATAGGAATTATAGAGAGGGCGATTCTAAGGAATAGAGTTTAGTTAACGTACTTCAATTACGTTCTTTAGTGCCATATTTTTGGACCATTATTAATAAGAATGCCATGTTTTTGTCACTTAGGTATTTCAGCAAACCCCTAGTATGCATATTTCTCTACAACTTCCTATAATGGTATTCTTTCATTTAACAATTCATCTTTCATACCAACAATGATACTATAACATCCTTAGGCAACCAACAACCTCCCTTAACATACGTATGCCCAATAATCCACTCTCAATCAACTAATTTAATTATTTAAGCCATTCCAAAATATATATAACATCAACCATCTAGGCTAGTCACTTATAACTTTCAATCACCATCCCATAAGTTCTAGCACATATATCCTACTCATATATTCACTAATAATCCATGCATATAAGTTTAATGGTGTAGAATTACCTTTTAGAAGAAACCACTTGTAAATCATTTACTTGAGTTCCTGAGAAAATTCTTGAAAATCTTTGGATTTCATGAGAAGGAGGCGTTAATTCTAGTGTTAAGATATTAGAATCTATCACAAAACCATGGGAAAAGTTCCTTGAAGGGTATTAATATTGTGGATGATCCTCCTTCTTTCTAGAATAGAAGGCCCAACTCAAGGAAATGTTCTTTCTCTCTCTAAAATCCATCAGTCCCCTTATAAAATAAGAAATATTTGAAGGTCACGTAGCCTAGGGTCGTAGCCTACGCCGAGGGTGCTCTTTCTAGGCGAAATTTGAGAGTCTACTAGTACGTGTGGGCACATAGCCTACAATTGTCCATGTAGCCTGCTACATAGCCAACGTCATCAGTTGTTGGGCGCGGCTCTTCCACCCTTCAGTAAAAAGATCATAATTTATTGTAAAATGTACAAATGAAGAACGATTTAAAACGTTGAAAATTCGACTCATAGAGCTTTCATTTGATGGATCATGCACCATGCAAGTCTTCATATCTTTGGAGTTATACTCATTTGAAGTGAGATCTTATGCAAACTCGTTTGAAACTTTAGTCAATTGCGTAATTTCCAACTTGGCTAATTCCTAAGGCTCTCCTTAGACCCTAAATCACTTCCAATACACTTCTTACACTTATCATCATATTCATATGTTTTGGTACTAGTCCATAGTCTCTTTTGGTATGCAAAATGCTACTTCTAATCGTCGTTGGAGCACTTTAACGTCTTACACTTATAGGTAGGAGTGGAAAACGGGCGGGTCGAGTCGGATATGGTTCGGGTCGAAAACGGGTAATGAAAAAATGGATAAATTATCTGACCCGACTCATATTTAATATGGATAAAAAATGGATTAACTGACAGATAATATGGGTAACCATATTATCTATGACTTCTTGCATATGATCACTTTTGGGAGAATTCTTAGTCTTCCTAACTTGAGGAACCCCTAATTTGAGCCTTTACAAATGTAAATGTTAGACCCATTGATTATCCATTGGTTATCCGTTCTTTAAATGAAATTTTTTTTCACTATTTTGTCACTACTACTTATAGAAAATTTTTAAGGGGCCTTGCAGTCAAGCCATGCCAAAAAGTTGTAAGGTATGTAACTTTCTTCACTATTACAGGAGCACGATCCTCAAAGTGAAAAGTTGAGAGACATAAATAACATCATATATTTAGGGATTTCATTACGTTTAAGCCAATCAAGTTAATTCCCAGAAGGTCTCTTAGGAAGAGGACATAACTAGATAGCATGTGAACTTGTCTCATGCTTTATATAGCTATTCACTTTCCTCTCTCATTCCGATATGCGATTCGCCTAAGGTGACATGCACAACCTTTCTTTAGAAACTTGTCAGTCTTCCTTGACCCGCCCTTGTTAATATTAAATATGAGTTTCAATGATGAAAAAATAATATATCATATTTGGTGCAGGATCATAAGAGATAAAATAAAGAAATCAAGATTCCATATCATTCAAGAAGGGACTAAGGAAATAATCTATCAACGGAAGCAAAGGAAAGGAAGAGTATCAATGATAAAAATGATACTATAATATCTTGCAACTCTATAGGACAACTATGAAAAAGGAAGAAGCATCGGAAATTCAGAAGAAGAATCAATCAATGATTTGATAGATGATTGACGGAAGCTAGTATAGGAAGGTTTCAAAATCAAAGGAAAACAAGAGTGCAAAGCTCTACGCTGGAGATTGTTAAAGCCCAAAATCAGGGGATCCATCATCAATCACTCAAGTAATGAAAAGATCTGCCCAACAGAAGAAAAGCCTGTCAAGGCCACAAGTCAAGGAAGATCAACGGAAACCTGACATTATTCTTGGAAAGAATCAATTTGCGATTTCGTTCAAGGATCCATTCCCTTGGGTTTGTAATCTCTCAAAACTCGCATCAATCAAGAGTCAAGAAAGCCTCACGAAGTATATATACATCTATTCCAGGCTTGAAGCAGATATACTTTGAATGAACCATTATCACTCTTTTTGTTCTACTCCAAACAAGCATTGTATTTCTTTTTAGATCTGTTGTGTAATTACTGAGAGAAGAAAAAGAGATAAACATTGGTGAGGCATTGTATCAAGAAGGGAAAAGTGACATAGAGACTAAGTTGTTGGTGTAAAGCTACATCAACTATCTTGTACTTGAGAAACTTCAAATATTAAAATAGATCACCCCTGCAACCCAAGGGGACTAGACGTATGATTCACATTGAATCTGAACCACTATAAAAATTCTGGTATCCTTATTTCCTGCATTATTATTATTCTGTTCTTATTTCTAGTTGACTAATGGGTAAACCAGTCAACTACTTAGAGTAATGAAAATAAAAATCGGCAATTCACCCCACCGCCCTTTTGTATTTTCAATTGGTATCAAAGTTAGTCTCACACTTTTTGCTTAACACAACAATAACAACAACCCAGTATAATCTCACTAGTGGGGTCTGGGGAGGGTGGTGTGTACGCAGACCTTACCCCTACCCTGGGGTAGAGATGTTGTTTTTGATAAACCCTCGGCTCCCTCTCTCCAAGAACTCTCCACATTGCTGTTGGGGTAACTCGAACTCACAACCTCTTGGTTGGAAGTGGAGGGTGCTTACCACTAGAGCAACCTACTCTTGTCAGCCCATACTTTTTGCTTAACACCTTGTGAGAAAAGATCATGGCAAATCAAGGAACTGTTGGAGCACTCTTTCAAGAAGGAACAACACAAGTCAGGCCACCATATTTCAATGGACAACACTTTTCTCACTGAAAAGTGCGAATGAAAATATATACAAAATCATATGATGTTAAAGTATGGAGCATTATCAAAAAGGGTAACTATCCACTACCAGCAGCAACTCAACCACCCACTGATTCAGAAAATATAGATGAATATACTGACGAGCAAATGCCAGTTTTTCAAATCAATGCTAAAGTACATAATATACTCTATAATTCTATAAGTGGAAAAGAGTGTGAGAAAATCTCAAGTTATGACATAACCAAAGAAATGTGGGATAAACTGAAAGTTACTTATGAAGGAACCAGCAAGGTGAAAGAATCTCACATAAACATGTTGGTTCATGATTATGAACTCTTCCAGATGAAACAAGGAGAATCCATTGAGGAAATATTTGCAAGGTTCAGCAAAATTATTGGCGATCCAAAGGCCTTTGGAAAACCCTACTCAAGTGGTGATCAAGTTCGAAAAATTCTAAGGAGTCTACCTACCACTTGGCAGACAAAAGTAGTCGCACTCGAATCTCAAGATCTAAAAAATCTTTCATATGATGAACTACGAAGAAAGCTTATATCATTCGAGAAAACACATCTCAAGAAAACAAACTAGGAAGAAAAGAAGAAAACAGGTTCTTTCAAAGCTACAACTGAAAGACCTGAAAATGATATTGATGACGACCCAGAAGCTCTTGAAGAGGAGATTGGCATGGTATCAAGAAACATGGATGGCTTAATGAGAAGGTATAGAAACAAAAGAAGAGGAAGGATGCCATCTAGACGAACCAGGCAATATAATGAACAAGACAAGAATGATGGAAAATGTTATGAATACGGAAGGTACAGACATGTTCAAGCTGAATGTCCTAAACTTAAAAGAAAATCCTCCAGAGGATTCAACAAAAATAAATCTTTCAGAAGTTGGAGTGATGAAGACAGCTCAGAACATGAAGAAATAGAAAACATATGCTTCATGACAATTCTAGAAAATGACATGAAAAAATACTTTGGATGTTGGACTGATGAATACACATCAGATGATGAAAGCAAAGAAAATACTAAAAATTGTTTCATGGAACGTGATGAAACAAGCGAGGTAAGATCCTATAACTACGATAGATATAATGAATTGCAGGATATTCTTGATCTCACCCTAAAGGAGTATCAAAAGATGTTGAATGAATTGAGAAGACTCAGTAGGGAAAAGAAGGAATGAGAACTCAAACTTGAAGTATGTGAAATCTAAAGGGATGTACTTCCAGATGAGGTTCAGGAATTACAAATGCAATTGAATGGCATGCATAAATCCACCAGTCACAGTTCCGTCAAGTCCAACCAGGCGACTTACAAGTCAAATGGAAAAGGGCCAACTAGAACTGAATCCACAAATATTAACACAAGTGATAGATCAAAAACTAGATTAATCAATGTGTGTCATTACCGTAACAAAGTTGGACATAATTACTTTTTTTGCATACTTTATAAGTCTAATGTTTCACGATGGATTTGGAAACCCAAAGAGAAATTTGATTCCAGTAGACCTAACCAGCAAAGACCCAAGCATGCTTGGGTACCTAAAACAAGTGGTACTTTTATTTTACAGGAACACCACAGAAAGAGACGCAAAGGAAAATGGTACTTAGACAGTGCGTGTTCCAGTCACATGACATGTGAAATAAACCTGTTCAAAAAAGTTACTAAGATAAATGAAGGAAGTGTCAAATTTGATGATGATTCAAAAAGAGAGATAGTTGGCACCGGCACAGTTCCATTCAATAACAACTGTGATATCACTGAAGTATATCTTGTAGATGGACTCAAGTATAATCTCCTGAGTATAAGTCAGCTCTGTGATTCAGGGTATGGAGTTAAATTCAAGAAAACATGATGCGTTATTTAAGATGAGTCAGGTAAAATTATACTTCCAAAAAAAAGGTATGAAAATGTTTACATTCTTGATGGAATTGAAAATTTAGATAGTCACATCTGCTAAGAATTTATATCTGATGATCCATAGTTGTGGCATAAGACACTTGGCCATGCAAGCATGCATCTAATTGAGAAACTCTCCAAGCATGATTTAGTTATTGGACTTCCTAAACTCAATTTTTCTAGAAATCATGTATGTGATGCATGTCAGATTGGTAAACAAACCAAAACATCCTTCAAAAGCAAAGACATTATGTCTACCACCAAGCCCTTACAATTGTTTTACATGGATTATTTGGACCCACCAGAACTGCTAGCATTGGAGGAAAATGATATGCTTTTGTTATTGTTGATGACTACTCACATTTTTTATGGGTAATTTTCTTATCCCATAAAGATGAAGCTTTAAAATACTTTGCGATTTTTTGTAAAAGAGTTGAAAGAGAAAAAAGGTATCTCATTACAACCATCCAAAGTGATCATGGAGAAAAATTCGAAGCAGAGCATTTGAAGATATCTGCAATGATCAAGGATATACTCACAACTTTTAAGCTCCAAGATCACCTCAACAGAATGGGATAGTTGAGCGAAAAAATCAAACTCTACAAGATATGGCCAGAACAATGATATTGGAACATTCCTTGCCAAATCATTTTTGGGCAGAAACAGTAAACATAGCCTGCCACATTCTCAACAGATGTCTTATAAGACATATCTTGAAGAAAACTCCATATGAATTATGGAAAGGTAAATGGCCCAACATAGGCTATTTTCATCCATTTGGTAGCAAGTGTTTTATCATAATAATGGTAAGGACAATCTAGAAAAATTTGATCCAAGAAGTGATGAAGGTATATTTCTAGATTATTCATAAACAATAGATCTTTTAGAGTTTATAATAAGCATACTTTATCTGTAAAAGAATCAGTACATGTCATATATGATGAAAATAACACTACAGTAGAGAAAGGAATTATTGCATGTGATGAAGATACCAACCAAGAAACATCACAGACAAGCAAATCAAAAAAGTCGACCGGTAATATAGACGTTGTCACAGAGTCGACTAATGAACCTATCAATAATTAACCAGAATCACAGAAGGAGTCAACTACTCATACGATTGCAAACACGTCCAAACGAGTGGAGAAGTGAACCGGAATATCCTCAGAAGTTTATCATATGAGATAGAAGTGAAGGAATAAAAACCAGGGGAGCTCTCAAGAAAAAGGCAAATGTCACTCATCTCTTAGATCGAACCAAAGAAGGTTGAGGAAGTCTTAAAAGACTCTAACTGGGTACAAGCAATCCAGGAGGAACTCAATCAATTTGACAAAAATCAAGTCTGGGAACTGCTACCTAAGCCTGCAAATGTTATTGTAGTTGGAACCAAATGGGTTTTCAGAAATACGATAAATGAAGATGGAAAGGTTGTGAGAAACAAAGCCAGATCAGTAGCCAAAGGCTACTCACAACAGTAAGGAGTCGACTCGATAAAACCTTCGCTCCAGTAGCTCGACTAGAGTCCATACAGATTCTTCTTGCATATGCATCTTTCAAACGATTTAGACTTTTCCAAATGGATGTCAAAAGTGCCTTTTTGAATGGCTTTATTGATGAAGAGGTATATGTAAAACAACCTCCTGGTTTTGAAGACTCAAAATTTCCATACCATATGTATAAGTTGACTAAAGCTCTGTATGGAGTCAAACAAGCTGCATGAGCCTGGTACGAAAGACTTAGCTCATTTCTACTTGATCATGGCTTTACAAGAGGTAAAGTAGACACTACATTATTTATCAAAAGATCATCATGAGGTAATCTTATTATTCAAGTCTATGTTGATGATATTATCTTTGGAAGTGCTAACCCTCTTTTGTGCAAGGAATTCGCTAATCTCATGCAAAGTGAGTTTGAAATGAGCATGATGAGGGAGCTTACTTTTTTCCTAGGACTTCAAATTCAACAATCTGAAGAAGAAATGTTTGTGTGCCAAACGAAATATACAAAGGAATTAATTCAAAAGTTTTGCATGATCAGTGCTAAAGCAATTGGTATACCAATAAGTCCGTCAATAAGTCTCGACAAGGACAAAAAAGGAAATCCAGTTGATGAAACTAAATACCATGGAATGATTGGCTCTCTTCTTTACTTGATTGTTAGTCGATCAGATATTATGTTCAGTGTGTGTAAGCGTGTCAGGTTTTAGTCAGCTCCTAAGGAATCACATATGACTGCAGTAAAGAGAATAATTCGTTATCTCATTGGAACTATTTTATATGGACTACGGTACCCACGTTCTAACAATTTTAAGGTTGAAAGTTTTTCAAATGTTGATCTTGCAGGTGATAAGGAAGACAGAAAAAGCACCAGTGGAACATATCAATTACTGGGAAAGGCATTAATATCATGGAACAGAAAACAAGGCTCAGTTTCATTATCCACAATTAAGGAAGAATATATTTCCATTGGACAGTGTTGTGCACAGTTACTATGGATGTCTCATCAACTAGGTGACTATGAACTATTTCTTAAACCTATTCAAATATTTTGTGATAACTCTAGTTCTATATGTCTCTCAAAGAATCATGTGCATCATTCTAGGGCTAAGCATATAGATATTAAACACCATTTCATTAGAGATTATGTTCTTAAGAGAGATATATAATTATCATTTGTTGGCACCACCGATCAACTAGCAGACATTTTTACTAAGTCTTTACTTGAAGATAGATTTTTCTCCCTAAGCTTGGAATTATTTCGCTTGATCATAAAAATTAGGACCTATGTGTTAATTTTAATTCTTGCGTGTCTAATATTTTCAGTTTTATTTTCTCTGTAAGTACGCATTAATTAAGTGCCTCTGATTTCCCTCTCTTTTTCCATCAGTCGCATCTTTCAAGAAAGGAAAATAAATCATCATGACCCTTCACTGACACCCTTTCCTTTCATGTACTCAACCATCAAAACCTTTTTTTTAATCCTCCGAACCATTCCCTCTTGTCTTCATTGTTCTTATCGCTCAGAACCCCTTCTTCGAAATCTTCCAATGGCTAAACACTCCAAGAATCCATCTGCCTTCACAAGAAAAAGTACTCGTTATAAGGCGAAACCCACTTCTCAACCTCCAGAACAAGTAGACCTACGGTCTGATCACTCAAAAGGGTTTGCCTCTTCTCAGGCAGAACCATCTGACCACTCTCACAGAATAAGATAAAAAGCTCTTGGCAAAAGGCCTATGGAAGACCCCCTTGAATCTTTTATCCCCAAAACATCCAAAGTAGACCTTTCGAGTTCTCTAGAGTCCGACCTCAATTTCTGGGATACCCCAAATAAGGATTTCTTTATTGCTCTCAAAGACAAGCACATTGCTCACGGCAGAGTAATCGATCTTGATGACATGGATGCCCTCAATTGTAAGGTAAAGGATTTGTTTGATTTTAAGGATGGTCTAAATTCCTATTTGTACCCTCTCCCAAAGTTTATGAACCTTTAGTGAGGATGTTTTATGTCAATCTTCATTCTAGCAAGCCTAATAAGTTAGAATCCCTAGTTATAGGAAAACGCATTGTCCTTGATTGTGCCATGTTTGACTCAATTTTTCAGTGTAAGTGCTCTGGTTTTCCCATATTTTTCAAAAATACTTGGCCTGATGATTGGAAATGTCTTTTGATCAAGCAAAATATTGTATAACTGAGTGTCCACCTGATTTCCTTCCTAACCAGTTAGGTCCCAGCAATGTTAGTTTAGAAACCCAACTTCTGCCCCACATTGTTGCAACTACCCTTATTCCTCGCACTGGCCCATTCTCCACCTTCTCTCAACGAGACACCTTTCTTGTCTATTATCTTGTGACCAAACTTAAGGTTAAACTGTCCTCATGGCTCATAAACTTTATGATTTAAAGTACTGATGACCCCACCAGTCTACCCTATGGTATGGTTATCACCCACATCTTGGAAGCCCACAACATCTCTATCTTAAAATAGCCCTTTGTTTTTATTTCAAAGTCCTACAACTCCAAAGCCTTTGCCAGTATGGGGTATGTGTATGTTAAGGGTTCCTGGGTGAAGAAACATGAGGGTGGAGTCAAGAATGTTCAACCATATTCTAAGATCAAAGCCTCTGCTTCCCATCATAGTGTAAGTGATCCTGATCTTGTAGAAAAATTGACAGCTATTGACAACAAGCTGACCATCATCAAGGACCTTCTTCCTGCAACTCACTCAACGGTTGGGGACATCCATGCCATCTACAAAGAGACTGGGTCCGATGTTTCAAAGATAAGGGTCAAAATTCTCAAACTTGTAGAAAATGTAGTCAAATCCTTCAAGGAAATACATGAAAGGATTGATGGGGTGACAGTTTCAGCTAATGCCAGCTTTGAGCATCTAAAGGAGGCTATTTGCAGCACTCTCACTTATTTCTTGCATCGTTAGTTGTGGATGTTTCAAACAATCTTTTGCAATTTTGCTGTTTTGGACTGGATAACCAGTCGCTGGATATTTTCTTTGCTTTTGCTAAACTATGCATGCCTATAATTTGCAAATATTTGCCTATGATGGTGTAACGACCCGGCCGGTCGTTTTGAGTATTACAAACCTGTTTCCCCATTTACTACTCAATTTAAGCTTTACATTTGTTTTATGACTTATCATATTAATTGAGTCGGGTCCGAAAGAATTTCGGAGTGAAATGAGACACTTAGAATCATAATTAAAAACTTAAGTTGGAAAAGTTGGCCGGATGTTGACTTATGTGTAAACAACACCGGATTTGGATTTTGCTGATTCCAATAGCTCCGTATGGTGATTATAGACTGAGGAGTGTGTCCGGAAAAATATTTGGAGGTCCGTAGTGGAATTAGGCTTGAAATGACGAAAGATAAATTTTTGGGAAGTTTGACTGTGGGGTTGACTTTTTGATATCGGGGTCGGAATCCAATTCTGAAAATTGAAATAGTCCTGTAATGTGAAATGTGACTTGTGTGCAAGATTTGAGGTCAATCGGGCGTGATTTGATAGGTTTCGGCATCGGCTATGGAAGTTTGAAGTTTCGAAGTTCATTGATTTTGAATTGAGGTGTGATTCGTCGTTTCGATGTTATTAGGTGTGATTTGAGGCTTTGAGTAGATCCGTGTTATGTTATGGGACTTGTTGGTATGTTCGGACGGGGTCCCGATGGGCTCGGGCGTGTTTCAGATTGATTTCAGATCATTTTTGTTCATGTTGTTATTGGTGGTTGCTGCTGGTTCTGGAGTGACCGCGTCTGCGGTTGCATTTGCGCAGGTGCGATGGAGCGACCCGACAATCACAAAAATGGATCCTCATGCGCAGAAGAGCAATCGCAAATGCGACCATGGCCATCACAGAAGCGGCCTTGCGTGCCAATGCAAGCCTTTTTCTCGTAGAAGCGAAGGCCGCAGATGCGATCCCCTTGTCCGCAGAAGCGGAACGACTGGACAAAAGCTTAAATTCGGGGTTTCGCTATTTTTAGTCATTTCGGATTTTGGATCTCGGTTTGAGCAATTTTGGAGAGGAATATTTCCATACAACTTGGGGTAAGTATTCTTGACTCCCTTGTGATTATATTCCATGAATTAATCTTCGTCTTCGGCGTTAGATTTTTGATTTTTCAAGGGAAATCGGAGGAATGTTCTACAATTTCATAAAATGAATTTCCAAGATTTGAACATCGATTCAAAGTCATATTTAAGTGAAATTAGTATGGTTGGACTTGTAATTGGATGGATTGTCGGATTTTGTGAGTTTTATCGGATTCCGAGACGTGGGGCGATTTTTGAGTTAAATTTTAGATTTTTATTGGAAAAAATAGTATTTTCATATGGAATTAATTCCAACGATTTGTATTGACTAAATCGAACTAATTGTGACTAGTTTCGAATTGTTTGGCATGGAATTGAGGAGATATGAAGGCGTTCACAAGTTAATACGCGCAGAATAGAATTTTTGGAGCATTGTTTAGCTTGCTCGACATTGGATTCGTCTTGTTCGAGGTAAGTTAGACTTCTAAACTTGGTTCTGAGGGTATGAATCCTCGAGTTGGTGTTATATAAATTGTTTGGAGGTGACGCACACGATAGTTGACGAGCGTGTGGACGTGCACCATTGAAATTGTGACTTGAATAAATTCTGTGAA
This sequence comes from Nicotiana otophora, assembly GCA_000715115.1. NCBI lineage: Eukaryota > Viridiplantae > Streptophyta > Magnoliopsida > Solanales > Solanaceae > Nicotiana > Nicotiana otophora. The sequence goes on from AWOL01S0000718.1 coordinate 119,256, forward strand.
GTTGTAAAAATTAAAGAATCATGTTATTATTTAAACATTTCCCACGTGTTAGAGAAATTGAGTTGAGACTCTTATTAAAGATCATGTTTAGGCTATGTGCCGATATTTTGGGACCCATGTGGTTGTGTTGCTGTTGAATTAATTGTTTCAAAAATATACATTTCACACTTAGTCATATTCGTTCATTGTGAGGATATTTATGGGGACGAGCTGCTCGCCGCAACATGCCATATTGGCTTTATATATGTTATCATTAAATGGATTAGGATTGCCCGCCTGCAGCATGCCTTATAGGCTTTACTATTTTATGTATCGGGATTGCCTACCTGTGGCAGGCCTTATATGCTTTGCTCCCCTACAGTAGGCCATAAAGGCTTTATATCATGCTTGGGCTGAAGGAGCCCCTCCGGAGTCTGTACACAACCCCAGTGAGCATAGATTATTATATATATTCGGGATAGATTTCCCATGGCATGGACTTGACTTAATTATTTATATTTGTAATGAATTTATCTAGACATGGATCTTGTCCGTATCATTTACATTTGGGGATAAATTACTCCAGTGCTGGATTGGCCTTATACGGTACTTAGTGAACGACTGTCAGTGGATGTGTTTTTATATACGGGTTGGAACACCCCTGGGCTGGACTGGCCATAAACAATACCGAGTGACCGAATAATTTATGGCCAGTATTTACATGAGGTCTTTCTACTGAGATGTCATATTCTTCATATCATGTTATATTGATTTATTTCACTTGTATTGAGTTTAACCGTTGAACTTGAAAGTACGCCTACACATTTTTATACTATTATTTATATTGGATTGTACCTGCTTAGCTCTTCATTACTTTCAACCCAGATGTTAGTCTTGTTACTTATTGAGTTAGTTGTACTCATACTACACTCTGCACCTTGTGTGCAGATCCAGGTACTTCTGGACACGGCGGCTGTTAGACCTCAGTGTGTTACCAGTTGGAGACTATCAAGATAGTTGTCTGGCGTCCACTGACCTTATCTCTTCTTCCTTCAGTTATTGTACTGTTCTATACTTTCAGATAGTGATTTTTATCAGTTAGACATTGTATTCATATTAGATGCTCGTGTACTCCCTGACATCGGGTTTTAGGTGTGTTATATTTGTATTTGTGAGATTTCTTCCTCTGAAATTAATTATTTTATTTTTAAATTTAATAGATATGGTGGTTTATTAAGATTGTGGGCTTGCCTAGTATTGAGATAGACGCTATAACGACTGGTGAGATTTTGGGTCGTGACAGATGTGCATGTCTCTGCTTGATATCAACTATGCATATACATGTCCCCTCTTGCATTGCAGGACAAATGTTGAGAGGAGTCGACTGAAGCATATGCAACACCTGTTGAGAGGGAGTCGGTTGAAGTACTTGCAACATTTGTTGAGGGGGAGTCGACTACAACAGAGCAAACCGACAGGGAAGTAAACTGTTGTTTATATATATATATATATATATATATTATTTTTGTCATCATCAGAAAGGGGGAGATTGTTAAATATGAGTTTCAATGATGAAAAACTAATATATCACGTTTGGTGCAGGATCACAAAGGATAAAACAAAGCAATCAAGATTCCATATTATTCAAGCATAGACTAAGGAACAATCTATCAACGGAAGCAAAGGAAAGGAAAAGTATCAATGATTAGCTATGACAAAGGAAGAAGCATCGGAAATCCGTAAGATGAATCAATCAATGATTTGAGATATGATTGACGGAAGCTAGTATAAGGTCTGAAAATCAAAGGAAAACAAGAATGCAAAGCTCTACACTAGAGATCGTTAAAGCCCGAAATCAAGGGATCCATCATCAATCACTCAAGTAACAGAAAGATCTTCCCAACGGAAGAAAAGTCTGTCAAGGCCACAAGTCAAGGAAGATCAACAGAAATCTGAACTTATTCTTGGAAAGAATCAATTTGCGATTCCGTTCAAGGATCATTTCCTTTGGGTTTGTAATCTCTCAAGACTCGCGTCAATCAAGAGTCAAGAAAGCCTCACGAAGTATATATATACCTGTTCCAGGTTTGAAGCAGACATACTTTGAACGAACCATTATCACTCTTTTTGTTCTAGTCCAAACAAGCATTGTATTTCCTTTTAGATCTGATGTGTAATTAGTGAGAGAAGAAATAAAAATAAATACTGGTGAAACTTTGTATCAAAAAGGGAAAAGTGACATAAAGACTAAGTTGCTGATGTAAAGCTACATCAACCATCTTGTACTCGAAAAACTTCAAATATTGAAAAAGATCATTCTTGCAACCCAATGTGACTGGACGTAAGATTTACATTGAATCCGAACCAGTATAAAAATTCTGGTATCTTTATTTTCTGCATTATTATTATTTTGTTCTTTATTTCTAATCGACTAATCGGTAAACTAGCCAACTAGTTAGAGTACTGAAAATAAAAATAGACAATTCATCCCACTTTTGTATTTTCAATTAGCCCGCCCTCCGTGGGCATCACATAAATTATTCCAAGTTGTTGAGTGGACAATTAATTTTCTTCTCCTCGTCAGTTGTGCAGATGCAAAAGTTGAAAACAAATATTGATGCAACTTGCAACTACGCATATAAAATACAAACTTAATACTAGATTTAACACGTATATATACAACAAAATGCCTACTCTGGAAAGTGGGGCGAAAGCAAAGGGAATCAAGTGGTATTATATCAACCTTATCACGTTCAACTAATTTAAGAAAATGTATTAGAAAAGTAAGATGACAAAACTGTTTTCTATAAGATTCTTCATTTTTTTTCCACAGAAATATAGCGAGGATTTGAATGACATTCATTATTCGAAGCAGCTAATAGATTTTTTCGTTTTCCTTTGGTAGGTGGTAATAATTTAACTAGAGATTTCTGCACTTTCCTTTGGTAGGTGGTGTTAAACCAAAGGGCCAAATTGGAACTCATCGGTACTGACTTCTTCCTTCATTTTTCCTCCCTCCACATTTGAAAGAACATCAAGTTCATTAAAGCAAAGGAAACGATGGTCGGCTTTGAGAGAGAGACTGAAATGCTTATGGATCAACTTATGATTGGACCTCGGCAATTAGATGTGATCTCAATTTTTGGAATGCCAGGACTTGGAAAAACAACTTTGGCTAAGAAATTGTATGATCATGAAGCTATTTCCAATCGCTTTGATATTCGCTTGTGGTGTTGTTCTTCCCAATCTTATGATAAGAGATCTCTCTTTTTTGAATTATTGAATTACATTTGTAAGCTTGATACTAATACAAAAGAAAAGAGTGATGATGAGCTAGCTGAGAAGCTCTACAAACATTTGAAGGGAAAGAGGTACCTTATTGTTGTCGATGATGTGTGGAATTATGAGGCATGGGATGATATAAAGAGACCATTTCCAGATGATGATAAAGGAAGTAGGATTATTTTGACAACTAGACTTGAATCAATCGCCACATATGCCATGATTAATTCGAGTCCTCATTTCCTTCGCCTGTTCACAGAAGAAGAAAGCTGGATGCTAACGAAGGAGAAGGTATTCAAAGAAGACAATTGTTATTGTCCTCAAGAACTCGAGGAGATCGGTAAGCAAATAGCGAGTAAGTGTGGAGGATTACCCCTTGCAGTTGTATTGGTCGCTGGTCTTCTTGCAGAACATGATAAGGAAGTAATTTACTGGCAAAATATAGGTGAAACTTTGAAGTCAAAAATAAAAGGTTGCATGGATATAGTTGAATCAAGTTACCAACACTTACCTATTCATTTGCAAAAATGCTTTCTCTACTTTGCTTCATTTCTAGAGGACCAAAAAGTTCCTGTTCAAAAACTGATACGACTGTGGATTGCTGAAAATTTTATTGAAGCCAGTAGTACATCAAAGAGCTTAGAGATGATTGCAATGGATTACTTGACGGATTTAATTAGGAGCAACCTAGTGATGGTGGCTAAAATAAATTCCTTAGGGGAGATCAAAGCTGTCCATATTCATGATTTAATACACGAATTTAGCTTGGTGCAAGCTAAAAAGGACAACTTTTTGCAGAGGATAAATGAGTAAGTAAATTTAATGTTTCTTGTTGTTGTGAACTTGTGAAAATGGCACTTACCTTTCTTTTCTTTCTTGAACCAGAGTAGGTGAATTTTATTCTTCTCGCGGAAGTTGGCTGAGGAGAATTGGGTAAGTAAAATCAGTTATGTGTATCTTGTTGCTGCTTATCATGATAATGCCTCGATCTGATGCTTCTTCTCCTGCTTGAACCAGACTTGGTATATTTCCATCTTCTGAGAATCGTTATAAACGTGTGAATGTTTTAGCACCTTGTCAAGTGCTTCTTGGAGATGAATTTAGCTTTGGACGAAATATCAACACCTTACGGTTCCTTCCCAGTGTAAATTCTCCTTCTGTTGATTATGATTTGAGTAAATCCTGGAAACATCTCAGAGTATTAGATTTTGGTTCCGTAAAGCTGTGTAGGACAAGTATAGATGCATTACAATATCTAAATCATTTGAAGTATTTGGAGCTGCAGTTGTACTTGTACTTTGATCACATTCCAAATTCAATATGCAACCTGAAGGAGCTAGAGACGTTTATAGTGACAGGAATCTGTGGTCAAGCCTGCAATCCAAAACCCATTTGGGGCATGATAAGCTTGAGGCATCTGCATATAAATGATCTTTATATAGATCTGTGGCCAAGCGTGCAATCCGAAAACCAATTAGAGGATCTTGACAATTTACAAACCTGTTCTGGTATGGTTAATTTATCCTGGGGGGGTGGGGGATCTCCAGTATTTTATGAAAAGATTTCCCAATCTTGAAAAGCTCAGTTGTCAATTGTATGGTTCAAGAACCCCTTCTGGCAATTTCTTTCCTGCTTTTGAAACTCTCAGTCAGCTCAAATCTCTCAATATCGGTGTCTCTGGGGCGGTGGTAGATCCCTATGGTTTTGAGGACTTCACATACCCCTCAAACCTCAAGAAATGCAAGGCCTCCTGTAATTGGCTTGATCTCAGAGTTCAATTCCTACTATGAGACTGTCTAAAAGAAGAATTCTTCCTATCAGACAACCATCTCAAGTTCAGATATATAGAGGTAAGGAGCAATGGTCTTTTCTCTTTTAATTGGCTCTTTTTAAAAATATAGTAGTCCATTTTCTGATATTAGTGTTTTTTTTCCCACAAGAGCGGTAACATCATTTTCTGATATGCCTTGTTGTGATCAATGCATGGCTTGGGACTAACTTCTTTTGCTTTTAGTTTGACTTCAGTACTATAAAGTAACAGTTCAATCCAAGATAAATACCAAATATTGAAGGTTCTGAAGCATGTGGCAACCTGTACAACTTCTATGAATTGTGGACTAATATAAGTGCAGTTTCTTTTTCTTCTCCTTCTGTTCAAACATTGTAAGAGCTACCAATAGTGAGAAAGAACAACTGAAAACATTTTCCACTAAGGAAAAGAGTTTAAGGTGGCCAATAGAATTTCTTGGGGTTAGAGGGGGACCTATGCTGTTATCGGCACCCGTAAAGTTCAGAAAACAATTCCATGTATACATGTATATGTCTTTAGAAAATAGTGATATATTAGTAATGGACACCCTATATACAAAGCAGATTTTAGTTGAATCCAAAAATGCACCCATGACCTTCAAATTCTGTGTCCGCCTCTGCTTGGGGTGTTATCCAGTTGCAGATATATCAGGAATATTGCCTATTCTTCTATGTTCAAAAGTTTTCATTGTTCAATTACCACATGTTATTATCATTGGTCAAGTATTATCTCATAATTGCCTGTGCTGGAGATCCAATACCTCATCCACTGTCTAATAGCTGGTTAATCAATAGATATAGATTGTGGAAAGAACCATTTAATCATCTGATGATTTCGAGTTAATTAAAAGGCCATCAATGTTTGGCATGCCATTATTCGTAATACATACTATCCTTTTCTCCATCTGTTTTGAACTTGGAATTCATGTCGCAGCACATCTAGACATTAAAGTATGGAGTTGCACTCATTCAGTTGGCAACATTCCTTTCCTTCCATCTTTCAATTTAAGTGAAAAATCACACTCCGAGAGGTAAAAGCCGGTTGCAGCAACTATAGGGGCGATTTTATTAATCATTGACTTGACCCATGCAAAAGGTGAAGTAGCTTTTGCAGAATTGCAATTTATAAGCTATAAAAGATCAAGTTCTTATGAACTACAGGGGGTGCATCACACCCCTTCAAATGAATCTTTTCTGATATCGATCACACCTTAATCAAGATTACAATCAAATAATAGCATATTAAAAGTACTAGTGTTGAATGAAACCTGATCTATATCCCCTTCTTCTCTCCCTTTCTTTCACAAAACATCTACTCAATGCAATGAGTAATTAAAGCGATTAGCACGGATGTTACTAGTCTTGGGAAAAAGATAAAGATAGCAACAACAACAACAACAACAACAACAACAACCCAGTATAATCCCACTAGTGGGGTCTGGGGAGGGTAGTGTGTACGCAGACCTTACCCCTACCCTGGGGTAGAGAGGCTGTTTCCAAATGACCCTCGGCATCCTTCCCTCCAAGAACTCCCCACCTTGCTCTTGGGGTGACTCGAACTCACAACCACTTGGTTGGAAGTGGAGGGTGCTTACCACCAGAGCAACCCACCTTGTCTAAAGATAGCAACAACAACAACAACCCAGTATAATCCCACTAGTGGGGTCTGGGGAGGGTAGTGTGTACGCAGACCTTACCCCTACCCTGGGGTAGAGAGGCTGTTTCCAAATGACCCTCGGCATCCTTCCCTCCAAGAACTCCCCACCTTGCTCTTGGGGTGACTCGAACTCACAACCACTTGGTTGGAAGTGGAGGGTGCTTACCACCAGAGCAACCCACCTTGTCTAAAGATAGCAACAACAACAACAACCCAGTATAATCCCACTAGTGGGGTCTGGGGAGGGTAGTGTGTACGCAGACCTTACCCCTACCCTGGGGTAGAGAGGCTGTTTCCAAATGACCCTCGGCATCCTTCCCTCCAAGAACTCCCCACCTTGCTCTTGGGGTGACTCGAACTCACAACCACTTGGTTGGAAGTGGAGGGTGCTTACCACCAGAGCAACCCACCTTGTCTAAAGATAGCAACAACAACAACAACCCAGTATAATCCCACTAGTGGGGTCTGGGGAGGGTAGTGTGTACGCAGACCTTACCCCTACCCTGGGGTAGAGAGGCTGTTTCCAAATGACCCTCGGCATCCTTCCCTCCAAGAACTCCCCACCTTGCTCTTGGGGTGACTCGAACTCACAACCACTTGGTTGGAAGTGGAGGGTGCTTACCACCAGAGCAACCCACCTTGTCTAAAGATAGCAACAACAACAACAACCCAGTATAATCCCACTAGTGGGGTCTGGGGAGGGTAGTGTGTACGCAGACCTTACCCCTACCCTGGGGTAGAGAGGCTGTTTCCAAATGACCCTCGGCATCCTTCCCTCCAAGAACTCCCCACCTTGCTCTTGGGGTGACTCGAACTCACAACCACTTGGTTGGAAGTGGAGGGTGCTTACCACCAGAGCAACCCACCTTGTCTAAAGATAGCAACAACAACAACAACCCAGTATAATCCCACTAGTGGGGTCTGGGGAGGGTAGTGTGTACGCAGACCTTACCCCTACCCTGGGGTAGAGAGGCTGTTTCCAAATGACCCTCGGCATCCTTCCCTCCAAGAACTCCCCACCTTGCTCTTGGGGTGACTCGAACTCACAACCACTTGGTTGGAAGTGGAGGGTGCTTACCATCAGAGCAACCCACCTTGTCTAAAGATAGCAACAAATGAACTAAATAAGATCGAATGAGTGAAAAAATACTGTGGATGTTACTAGTCTGGTGGAAAAAGAAAATGATAGCAACAAGTGAAATAGATTTTACAAAGAAAAAAGAAGAGCCAATTGAAAGAGAAAATATCATTGCTCCATACCTTTATATATCTGAACTTGAGGAGGTTGTTTGTCGAGGGAAAACTCTTCTATTAGAAAATCTAAAGATAGGGATTGAGCTCTTAGATCAAGCAAATAACAGGAGGTCCGCTTTAAAATCCAGAACATAAAACAAGGTTATCTAACTGAACGACCAGTCTGATCAAGACTATTGACTTTCACTTACAAATAATGACCTTGAATTGAGAATTCCCCATCTCCTCAATTTGTGTTTCCTTAATTTTGAGGGCAGCATTTACAACAGAGTAGCGACATGATCTTACCTCAATAATTTGCATCGTACACTTGCTTCCAAAACTCTCAGGGATTTCCTCTAGGTTCCAACACCATTGTACAAGTACTTTCTGTAGGCTAGGATATGAGTCATCAGAGGCAGTCCATTCTGAGATTCGTAGATCCTTTAATTTCAAAACTTTAAGGTTAGGAAACTCCCCGTCCTTAACATCCCACTGTCTCCCTCTGAAGGCATTTCCTTCGAGTTTCAGAACTTCAAGGTTGGATAATCTGCCGATGGTTAAGATTCTACTCCAGGGGAGTTCAAGACATGACAAAGTTAATTTCTTGAGGTTTGACGGATATGTAAAGTCTTCAAAACCATAGGGATCTACCAATTCCACAGAGACACCAATCTTGAGAGATTTCAATTGACTGAGAGAGTCAAAAGCAGGAAAGAAATTGCTAGACGGATTTCCTGAGCCATATAATTGACAACTGAGCTTTTCAAGATTGGGAAATCTTTTCATAAAATTCTGGTAATACATCCCAGGAAAAATAAGCAGATCGGAACATGTTTGTAAGTTGTCAAGATTGTGTAACGGTTGATAGGTATATAGAGGAGTTATATGCAGATGTCTCAAGCTTGTCATACTCCAAATGGTAATGGGAATGCAGGTTTGACTATGGTATCCAGTCACTATAAATGTCTCTAGCTTCTTCAGGTTGCATATTGAATCTGCAATGTTATGAAAACACAACTGCAACTCCAAATACTTCAAATGAATCAGATGTTGTAAAGCATCTACAAGTGTCTGGCGTAGCCTTACGGAACTCAAATCTAATACTCCTAGATGTTTCCAAGTCAAATCATAATCAACAATAGGAGAATATACACTAGGAAGGAACCGTAAGGTGTTGATATTTCGTCCAAATCTAAATTTTTCTCCAAGAAGCGCTTGAGAAGGTGTTAAAATATTCACACGTTTACAACGAATCCCAGAATTTGGAAATATAACAAGACTGGTTCAAGAAGGAGAAGAAGCATCAGATCCTGACTCGCGAGGCATTATAATGATAAGCAACAACAAGATACATATAATTGATTTAACTTACCCAATTCTCCTCAGCCAACTTCTGCGAGAAGAATAAAGTTCACCTACTCTGGTTCAAGATAGAAAAGAAAGATAAGTGCCATTATCTCAGCAAGAAAAAAAACATTAAATTAATTTTACTTACCCATTTATCCGCAGCAAAAAGTTCTCGTTTTTAGCTTTTACCAAACTAAATTCATGTACTAAATCATGTATATGGACGACTTTAAGCTCCCCTAAGGAATTTATTTTGGCCACCATTACAAGGTTGCTGCTAATTAAATCCATCAAGTAATCCATGGCAACCATTTCTATGCTCTTCGATGTACTACTAGCTTCAACAAAATTTTCTGCGATCCATAGTCGTAGCAGTTTTTGAACAGGAACTTTCTGGTCTTCTAAAAATGAAGCAAAGTAGAGAAAGCATTTCTGCAAATGAATGGGTAAGTGTTGGTAACTCGATTCAACTATATCCATGCAACCTTTTATTTTTGACTTCAAATTTTCACTTATTTCTTGCCAGTAAATTACTTCCTTATCATTATTTGCAAGAACACCTGCTATTAGTATAATGGCAAGGGGTAATCCTCCACACTTTCTTGCTATTTTCTTACCGATCTCCTCAAGTTCTTGTGGACAATAATTGTCTTCTTTGAATACTTTCTCTTTCAGTAGCATCCAGCTTTCTTCATCTGTGAACAAGCGAAGGTGATGAGGACTCGAATCGATCATGGCATATGTGGCGATTGATTCAAGTCTGGTCGTCAAAATAATTCTACTTCCTTTATCATCATCTGGAAATGGTCTCTTTATATCATCCCATGCCTCATGACTCCACACATCATCTACAACAATAAGGTACCTCTTTCCCTTCAAATATCTGTATAGCTTCTCAGCTAGCTCATCATCGCTCTTTTCTTTGGTGCTTGTATCAAGCTTAAAAATGTGATTCAATAATTCTAATAAGAGAGATCTCTTATCATAAGATTGAGAAGAACAACACCACAAGCGAATATCGAAGCGATTGGAAATAGCTTCATGATCATACAATCTCTTAGCCAAAGTTGTTTTTCCAAGTCCTGGCATTCCGAAAATTGAGATCACATCTAATTGCCGAGGCCCTGTCACAAGTTTCTCTATCAGCAATTCAGTCTCTCCCTCAAAGCCGACCATTGTGTCCTTTACTTTAATGACCTGATGTTCTTTCTGAATATAGAAAGGGGAGGAATGGAAGAAAAGATTAACAGACAATAATGAGTTCCAATTTGGTTCTTTTGCTTTAAAACTAGAAGGATATTATATTGTAAAGAGAAGACTTTTAACAAATGCTGTCCTCAAGAAGTGGGAAAAGGGTTATTATAGTGTGAACAAGTTGATAACTAGATCAAGCAGTTTGGTCAACACCAACCAAACCAACTTGCTTGAAACTACTGAAATTTTAGTACATGAGAACTTTTTTTTCTTTCGGCAAAAGGGACTACAATTTTTCAACTCCACAACAAAGAGTTTAAGCATTCGTAAAGCATCTACGAGGTGCAAATTAGAGACCACAATCCAAAAATACCATTAAATTTTTTTAAAAGCTGGAATTGTAAAGCAAATAGTAGCAAGAAAAAGATACAAACAAAAAGTGAAAAATTGGAGACAAAAATCTGAAGAATCCGACTGTGGTTGCCTGATAATTTCAAGTACCGTCGATTGAGCCGCTTTTTAGACTTAGATACCTCTCCGTCTTAATCGATTGAGTCGCTTTAATAGAGTATTTCGCAACCTTAGCATCTCCTTTCCCGAGTTCGACACAAGTAGCTCCAAGGAAGCGGAGGCTTATCATAAACTCCCATCCATTGATATTGAGGCAAATAGAGAAGGCAGATGTAGCAACCTCTGCATTTCCTTACATCGTGCAAGTGGAGGGGATCCATGATTTGGAAGTTTCGGGTGACATACTGTTTATGAACCTAGACATGTTACAATTTACATGGTACAAATAGAGTATACGTTTAGTCGATTTGATCTTTTGAGTTTCAATTTTCGATTTATGATAAGCACTCTGAAGTTTGAAACAAAAGCAACTTTAGAGACCTATTCAACTCTCAATTTTTCATGAAAATTGACTCACTTAAGAGTATGTACAAGTATTATTCTGCAAAGTGACAAAACAATGAACTTTCAACCTTGACTAAAACAGTAACTTATCCAACGATTTTTATTTTTGTTTACCCGAAAAATCGGATAGAATTAAATTTGTATATGGTTTTAAGGACATGTGATATAACTTGATACAAATTGTAGAGTGAAATGTAAAAATCTCTATATTTGGCAAATGGAATGAAATATAAGGCAGCGAAAAAGGAAAAATTGATGAACAAGGCAACGTCCTCCCCCTTAAATGTGTTAACATCCCACTCTTATATTAGAGTGATCCTACTTTATCTATAATAAAAATATATAGTGGAGGACCCACGATGAATTGTTTTTTCCTCGATTTCCGTCAAGATTCTCTCCCATAGTGCGGTTGCAATGGCTCTTGTCTGCGAGCTCGATACTAGCTCGAGCTCGGTATTGGATTGAGCCCTCGGCCTTGGTTCGAGCTCGATTCTGACTTGGGGTCTTGATATTCGGGGTGAGTGTTGGTCGGTCTATGCATCTTCGATAATCTCCTTTTTGCCTCATAGTTCGATTTGGATATGAGCTCGATAATGATACCGAGCTTGTCATTGATCGGTCTTAGAGCTCAAAGCTCGACGCCCGTACTTCGGACTTCGATCGATCTTGTCATGCAGATACCCTTTGATTGAAACATTATCGTCTCGACCAGTCCGTATGACTGATTCAATCGGTTTTGACCGTACATAGATAGTCCCCTCGTTTATCGAAAAAGGATGTGGCGAGAAACGATATGATTTCCCAACAGCTCGATCAGATATATGCTGACGTTTATCCCGACCATGACGTATGTGATAGTTGTCCCATCGGTTCGGTTTTACCAAGGTATTTAATGTTTGTCAGACGGTGATCGGCCACCGCTGATATTGAACTGTCATTGCTTTAATCTATAAATAGCCTTTCCTTTCACCATTCATTACTTTTATGTCTTCAATCTTCCAAATTTTCTAAGTTCCTTTTCGTCTTTTCTGAGTTTTCTGCCTGCAAATCTGTGAGTTTTACTACAAACTCTTTCTTAAAACACCAAATACTCGCGTTCTTTGTTCACGAAATTTTAAATGGTAAAAACGTCTAAAACTGTTCCGCAAAAAGAGATTGCTTCTTCGTCTCGACCTGCTTGTAGCGAGGATGTGGAAGAACTCCGCCCTGAGGAATTCGTTCCGGTAGGGTGTTCGACTGTAGGTGATTTTAAAATTAAAAATCCTTCTCCGATACCGGGTCGGTGTGAGCCGATGTTGAGGTACCAATGTTCAATTACCCAAAAACTTCTCGATAAAGTCATACAAGAATGCAACTGGGATAATAAACTCGTAGTAATCCCATCGCCTGATGAATCAATTACTACCCACGTTGAAGAGTTCTTAAGTGTTTACACTTATCCTTTCACGTTGGGGCCTCTAGACCCCGTCATCGTTGCCTTCTGTAAGAGAAATTCACCCTTCCTTTTGGAGGATAGTGATTCTTCTTTGATTTTTCTCGAGCAAGGTCGAGGGGCGTATCTTCACCCTCGATCATCTTATGCGCCTTTACAATCCCTGACTTTATCGAGGAGGGTTGATCAAGCTTACTCGCCGAGCAACCAAAGCGTCATTCTCGAGCATAGACGAGACTCGGGATCGGGGTTGGATGGGCAGTTTTGTTCGAATCAAAACCTCGGAACTGATTCCTGGCGATGACTTGCCATTTCCCGAGAAATGGAATATGAGCCGTGAGTAAACGTTTCTCTTTGCCCATTTTGATTTTGTGATTGCCTTTTATTTTGTTGATCCATTTTTCTTTTCTTATCACAACCGTAGCTCGAATGCCGGAACTAATCCCGGATTTTAAACAATGGGTCGAAAGTCTGGTGTTGCAGAGACCGTACTCCGAGCGTGCTTGGTTCGAATTATCAAAGGGTCGATGGGAGGCCCGCAGTCATGGTAAATCTTTTTATCGATTTGTCTCTTCATCGGTTTGTATGGTAAATCTCCCCTTTCCCTTTTGTAGGACTCGGGAAAGATGTAGTCATGAGGCCCCCCATCTGGTGGTGATGAAGTTCCTGCCCTGAAGCAGGTAAAAGAAAGGAAGAGAAAAGACGTATCGGGCTCCTCGAGCTCAGAAAAGAAGAAACCGGCTAAGAGATCTCGAAAGCCGAAGGGGGGCTCTGGTGTTATGTCTTCGGAAGT
>AWOL01S0000718.1:135051-200416 GCA_000715115.1 Nicotiana otophora
GGGGAGTCTGAAGATGAGGACGATGCCGAGAATACGACCTCCGATGAAGATTGAGTCATTTAGGGCCTTAGGTCGTTTGCTGCATTCTTTTGATACCGCTTTCGGTTTTTGTATAAAGAACTTCCTTTTGGCAGAGTAGCCGCCTCTGTACAAAAAAATTGTAAATATAAATCTTTCTTCTTTTTGAAGCAAAATAGCCTTTCAAGCTAAATAGGTAGTTTGAATTTTAATCTATGTTGCCTTCGGGCCTTGTGGGTAGTCCCTTTTGCTTTATCGGGCTCGAACATCCTTCAGCCTTAAATAGTCAAGTGTTCATTTGAATTCGAAGAAATGAGTAATTTTACTCGAAGTAATGTAACCCGTATACGTAATGGTCGAGTGAGTGCTTGCTCGAACTCGAAATAAAAGTGGCCCGTAGGCTTAGTGAATAATTCGAACTCGAAGTAATGTAGCCCGCAAGCATAATGGTCGAGTGAATGCTTGCTCGAACTCGAAATAAAAGTAGCCCGTAGGCTTAGTAGTCAAGTGAATGATTTGAACTCGATGTAATGTATCCCGTAGGCGTAATGGTCCAGTGAGTGCTTGCTCGAACTCGAAATAAAAGTAGCCCGTAGGCTTAGCAGTCGAGTGAATGATTCGAACTCGATGCAATGTAGCCCGTAGGCATAATGGTCGAGTGAGTGCTTGCTTGAACTCGAAATAAAAGTAGCCCATAGGCTTAGTAGTCGAGTGAAAGATTCGAACTCGATGTAATATAGCCCGTAGGCATAATGGTCGAGCGAGTGCTTGCTCGAACTCGAAATAATAGTAGCCCGTAGGCTTAGTAGTCAAGTGAATGATACGAACTCGATGTAATGTAGCCCGTAGGCGTAATGGTCGAGTGAGTGCTTGCTCGAACTCGAAATAAATATAGCACGTAGGCTTAGTAGTCGAGTGAATTATTCGAACTCGATGTAATGTAGCCCGTAGGCATAATGGTCGAGTGAGTGCTTGCTCGAACTCAAAATAAAAGTAGCCCGTAGGCNATGTAGCCCGTAGGCGTAATGGTCGAGTGAGTGCTTGTTCGAACTCGAAATAAAAGTAGCTCGTAGGCTTAGTAGTCGAGTGAATGATTCGAACTCGATGTAATGTATCCCGTAGGCGTAATGGTCGAGTGAATGCTTGCTCGAACTCGAAAAAGTAGCCTGTAGGCTTAGTAGTTGAGTGAATGATTCGAACTCGATGCAATGTAGCCCGTAGGCGTAATGGTCAAGTGAGTGCTTGCTCGAACTCGAAATAAAAGTAGCCCGTAGGCTTAGTAGTCGAGTGAATGATTCGAACTCGATGCAATGTAGCCCNGCGTAATGGTCGAGTGAGTGCTTGCTCGAACTCAAAATAAAAGTAGCCCGTAGGCTTAGCAGTCGAGTGAATGATTCGAACTCAATGCAATGTATCCCGTAGGCGTAATGGTCGAGTGAGTGCTTGCTCGAACTCGAAATAAAAGTAGCCCGTAGGCTTAGCAGTCGAGTGAATGATTCGAACTCAATGCAATGTATCCCGTAGGCGTAATGGTCGAGTGAGTGCTTGCTCGAACTCGAAATAAAAGTAGCCCGTAGGCTTAGCAGTCGAGTGAATGATTCGAACTCAATGCAATGTATCCCGTAGGCGTAATGGTCGAGTGAGTGCTTGCTCGAACTCGAAATAAAAGTAGCCCGTAGGCTTAGCAGTCGAGTGAATGATTCGAACTCAATGCAATGTATCCCGTAGGCGTAATGGTCGAGTGAGTGCTTGCTCGAACTCGAAATAAAAGTAGCCCGTAGGCTTAGTGATCGAGTGAGTGCTTGATCGAACTCGATCCTGTTTTCATAATAAATCTTGAATATAGGATATCGGTAAAGAAGAGGGATTTCTTTGCAAGCCATTATACATGTGTTCATGTTTTGCGTCAGGGCTCGGGCCAACTGCATAAGTATGGTTTGTTTTGACCATTTGACTCTTACAATGTTTCCTATCGAGACATTGTTTGTCATGAAATAACGAAGTAACTTCCTTTGCATCGAACTTGATAATCATCACATATACGTTCAATGATAAAGCACCCCAGTATACGAGGTAGATTTTAAAGAGGCTTCGGATACTCAGCAGTAGTATCATTTTTGGCGTTGCTTGGTAGTTGATTGCCATTTTATCATACCGGGTTTGGAGAATTTCCGCTATATGGCCGGTATCGATCTCTGGTCGACCTTTTCTTGGTAGTTCTTTTAGTAACGGACCTAGAAATCAACTGGTCATCTTCGACTCTTATTTTTGATTGATATCGATTGTGCACATCGGTCCAAGTAATAGCTGGTTACTCGATCAGATTTTGCTTCAGCCGCCGTGAAGCCATCGAGCTCCGCTCGTTTAGACCTTGAGTGAAAGCTTGAATAGCCCAATCGTCTGTGACTGGTGGCAGATCCATTCGTTCCATTTGAAAATGAGATACGAACTCCCTTAGCATCTCATTATCCTTTTGTATTACCTTGAACAGGTCCGACATTCTGGTCTCGACCTTTATGGCTCCTGCATATGATTTTACGAAGCAATCTACAAGTATAGCAAAAGAATCAATAGAGTTAGATGGTAAATTATGATATCATACCATTGCCCCATTTGACAGGGTTTCACCGAATGTTTTCAATAATACAGATTCGATCTCATCATCTTCCAAATCATTGCCCTTGATGGCACACGTGTAAGAAGTGACGTACTCGTTGGGGTCGGTCGTTTTGTTATATTTGGGTATTTCGGGCATATGGAATTTTTTGGGGATTGGTTTTGGGGCCCCGCTCGAGGGAAAAGGTTTTTGCACGAATATTTTGGAATCCAACCCTTTTATCATTGGTAAAGCCCCTGGGATCTGATCGGCCCTAGAGTTATATGATTCTACTTTTTTATCGTTGGCTTCGACTCGCTTTGTGAGTTCCACGAGCAATTTAGAAATTTCGGGAGTAGTCCCCGATTCTTACTCATTTGACTTCACTATGGCTGGCTCCGTTCTGTGGGTGGTTTCTCCAGGAGGATTGGGCTCCGGCCTGCTTTGTAGCTGTGTTTGGCTTTGCAACTGAGCTATTGCTTCCTGTTGGGCTTGCAACATTTCGAAAATCATACGCAAGCTAACGCCATTTTCCTCGACGTTATGGGTATCTCAAGCTGAAGACCGAGTGCCACCATGAGTTTTATTTTCGGGTTCAACATGTAGATTCGCCTCAATGGCTACATGCGAATTGATATCTATCGGCGCTCCGATTCGAGCTCCAACGGCGTTTACATGTGGTCTTTCAGTACTGGGTGTCAAGTTATTGTTTTCATCTTGAAGACCGGCCCGTTGTCGATTGGTGAAGCCATTCGATTGATAGTTAGTCGTTGCTAATTCGAAATTCAAGATATTTTCGGAAACAAGCATAGAACACAATGGCGTGTTTTTTTCAGATTCGTATCAAATAACCACTGTTATCCTTAGCCCCACGTTGGGCGCCAAACTGTTTACCCAAAAAATCGGATAGATTTAAAATTGTGTATGGTTTTAAGGACACGTGATATAACTTGATACAAATTATAGAGTGAAATGTAAAAATCTCTATATTTGGCAAATGGAATGAAATATAAGGGAGAGAAAAAGGAAAAATTGATGAACAAGGCAACGTCCTCCTCCTTAAATGTGTTAACATCCCCCTCTTATATTAGAGGGATCCTACTTAGTCTATAATAAAAATATATAGTGGAGAACCCACGATGAATTATTTTTTTTCCGATTTCTGTCAAGATTCTCTCCCATAGTGCGGTTGCAATGGCTCTTATCTGCGAGCTCGATACTGGCTCGAGCTCGGTATTGGATCGAGCCCTCGACCTTGGTTCGAGCTCAATTCTGACTTGGGGTCTCGATATTCGGGGTGAGTATTGGTCGGTCCATGCATCTTCGATAATCTCCTCTTTGCCTCGTAGTTCGATTTGGATATGAGCTCGATAATGATACCGAGCTTGTCATTGATCGGTCTTAGAGCTCGAAGCTCGACGCCCTTACTTCGGACTTTGACCGAGTTTGTCATGCAGATACTCTTTGATCGAAATATTATCGTCTCGACTAGTCTGTACGACTGATTCAATCGGTTTTGACCGTACACAATTTTCTATTGGAGTTGTGCTCCTAGTCCTAGAAAAAAAAAATTAGCTTTCCAACATAATATTATTGGAGGAGCTGGGGAAGCGCAACAATGTAAGTTTCTTTCTGACGAGACTGGCACCTTGCTGCATTTTGATTATCCGGTGTCACTGAATGTATTTTATATATTTCTGATATGTATATACACATACATATACATAGTCTCGGGTGGCGGACCACCTCCTCTCTTACGCATAAATTCGGGGGATTTGCAGTTGTATCTTATATTTGTGCCGCCTTTTAACTGGTACCCTATTTTTTAAATTTATTGATTTGGTAGCCATCTCACAAAAAATCTATAATAATATGACAATTACACCCCTGACAAAAGATATAAAACGATCTCCTCATCTCCTCTCAGGAACTTTATAAAAAAATCATAAACTTGTCCAAATTCATCTTCAGAATCACACTTGCATGAAGTTGTTTCACCTTGAAGCTAAAACTTCATGCTAATGTAGCATGAAGTTGTTTCAGTATGAAGCTAAAACTTCATGCTAATTCATGCTGAAATTATTTATCCTGCAGTCTACAGTTTTGTCATGAATTTTATTCTAAACTTCAGTCTAAACATGCTGAAGATATTTAGTTCATTTGCTAAAACTTCAAACTAAACATGCTGAAGTTATTTAGTTCATTTGCTAAAACTTCAGACTAAACATGCTTAAGTTATTTAGTTCATTTGCTAAAATTTCAGACTAAACATGCTTAAGTTATTTAGTTCATTTACTATAACTTCAGACTAAACATGCTTAAGTTTTTTAGTTCATTTGCTAAAACTTCAGACTCTTAAATTTTTGTCTTGTAGTATGTAATTTTCTAATGAGGTTTTGCTAATACATACTGAAATTATTTAGTTTATTTGCTATAGACAAAACATGTTAAAGCTATTTAGTTCATTTGCTAAAACTTCAGACTAAACATGCTGAAATTTTTTAGTTCATTTGCTAAAACTTTAGACTAAACATGCTTAAGTTTTTGTCTTACAGTATGTAATTTTCTAAAGAGTTTTTGCTAATGCATGCTGAAGTTATTTAGTTCATTTGCTAAAACTTCATACCAAAACATGCTGAAGTTTTGTAACGCAATCTACAGGTTTGTCCTGAGTTTTATCCGAAACTTTAGTCTAAACAAGCTGAAGTTTTTTAGTTTATTTGCTAAAATTTCAGCCTAAACATGCTTAAGTTTTTGTTCAGCAATTTGTCAATAGTCTTTTATTAAAGAAGGGCAAAGTCATCTTTTCAAAATGCTTTCAATAAAAAAAATGGGCACGGATGCAAACAAAAAAATAAAACGGGTATAAGTTAAAAAGGGGCGACCAAATAGGGCGTCCCATGCAATTTTTATCATATATTCGCCCCTGCCTGCAAGAAGAACAAGAGCAACATTTTACCGACAACTATAGTAAATCTCATTTGGTAAACAAAAAAATAAAATAAGCCTATTATAAAACCAACTTGCTTGAAACTATTGAAATTTTAGTACATGGGAACTTTTTTTCTCTCAGCAAAAAGGGACTACAATTTTTCAACTCCACAACAAAGACTTTAAGGATTCGTAAAGCATCTACGGGGTGCAAATTAGAGACCACAATCCTAAAATACCATTAAAATGTTTTAAAGCTGGAATTGTAAAGCAAATAGTAGCAAGGAAAAGATACAAAAGTAAAGAATTGGAGACAAAAATCCGAATAATCCGACTGTAGTTGTCTGATAGTTTCAAGTACCATCGATTAGGGGCGGACCTACAGTAATATGTATGGATTTTCAGGAACCAGTAGCTGTTGTCTAGACCTTGTATTTGTATTAAGAAATGTATTGAATATATAACAATAATTATATGGGAACCTAGTTCCAAAATATATTTCTGGTACAATGGTTAATCCTGGAACCTAGATGTGGCCCGCTTTCCTTCCTGCTATGCAAGTTCGAGTCCCCATAAGTTCTTTTTATTTTATCCTTTGATTTTTGAGCAGTACTTCCTTTGGTTTTTGAACAGTACAAATATTACTCCCTTTCTGTCAAGTTAGTACAACTTCCACTTTAGTCTATTTTTTTAAATAATAATAATAATATATGACTAAAGTGAACCTAAAAAGAAAGAACCACATCAAAAAGTCCCTAAAAGTTGCTTTGTCCCAAATACCCAAATCAAACATTGAAAAAAAAGAGTTAGGGTTTCAAATATCTTGTTGCAGTTCTTCGTTCTTCTTCTAATCTTCTTCAATCTTGACTTTTCTTTTGTTGTCTATCAAAGACAAGTCAATGATCCATTGTAGGTCCTCTCCTTCCTTCATTTTTTTATAACTATTTTCCTATTATATTATATTATATGAAATAATATCTCTTAACTATTTTCCTCTTATATTCATATGAAATATTTAATTTGTGTCTTATGATTTGTAGGCAGGGGCCGACCTACAGTAATATGTATGGGTTTCAGCGAATCCAGTAGCCTTTTTCTACACCTTGTATTTGTACTAAGAAATCTATTGAATATATAACAATAATTATATGGGAACCCGGTTCCAAAATGCATTTCTGGTCTAATGGTAAATTCTGGAACCCAGATGTGGCCCGTTTCCCTTCCTGCTGATGCAAGTTCGAGTCCCTTATTTTATCTTTTGGTTTTTGAGCAGTACTTCCTTTGGTTTTTGAGCAGTACTTCCACTAAGGGAAAATATCAAACAGACAAATATTACTCTTTTTCTGTCAAGTTAGTACAACTTCCACTTTAGTCTATTTTTTTAAATAATAATAATAATAATAATAATAATAATAATAATAATAATAATAATAATAATAATAATAATAATAATATTATATGACTAAAGTGAACCTAAAAAGAAAGAACCACATCAAAAAGTTCCCAAAAGTTGCTTTTTCCCAAATACCCAAATCAAACATTGAAAAAAAAGAGTTAGGGTTTCAAATATCTTGTTGCAACCACTGGTTCTTCGTTCTTCTTCTAATCTTCTTCAATATTGACTTTTCTTTTGTTGCCTATCAAAGATAAGGCAGTGATCCATTGTAGGTTCTCTCCCTCCTTCATCTTTGTTTTATAACTATTTTCCTCTTATATTATATTATATGAAATAATATCTCTTAACTATTTTCCTCTTATATTCATCTATAATATTTAATTTGTGTCTTATGATTTGTAGGGCATTTTAGTGAGAGTTGATATGATCAAGAGATTTTTCAAGCCGCAAACCTTTTTAGGTTCTACTTCTAGTTCTCCTTCGCTAAGCTCTCCTTCCTGTCCAGTGATTAATGATAATGTCAATTCTTCCCAACCATCACACAAAGATTATTATATTGGATCCAAATCTTCTTAAACTTGATCCCGGTAAAAGAAAACAAATTTCAGAATTTTCTCCTAATCTGCGTAACCGAGTGAGAAGACATTACATTCAAAAAGGGCCTTGTCGGCCTCGCAATTTTATTTTTCCAAAAATAAATTTTGGTGGAAAATTGCATCATTTTAATCTGGAATGGTTTAATACTTCATATTCTGGATGGTTAGAATACAATATTAAAGAAGATGCAGTATTTTGCTTATGTTGTTACTTGTTTAAAAATGAGATAGAAGGATATTGGAAAAAATAAGTGATTCTTTTATAAAAGATGGTTTTAGGGCTTGGAATAAAGTTATAGAGAGGCTTAACGCACATGTAGGTGAAGTGAATAGTGTTCATAATCTGTGTTTCAAGCTGATGCAAGATTTATCGAATCAAGCACAATCTATTTTAACATCTTTTGATAAGCAATCCGAGAAAACTAAAAGTGAGTATCGGGTTTGCCTAAATGCCTCAATTGATGGCAAAAAGTCTAGTGGATAACATAAGATTCTATGACTTTGTGTATATGTTACATTTAATATTTAAAGTATTGGCACTTACACATGATTTAAATATGTTTTTGCAAAAAATAAAAGATCAAGATATTGTAAGTGCAATGAAGCTTGTTGGTTTCGCAAAGAGACAATTGCAAGATATGAGAGATTCTAGATGGAATTCTTTGATAGAAGACGTCTCTTTATTTTGTGTCAAACATGGTATTGTGATATCCGAAATGGATATGAATTATGTTCGTGAAAAGTCAAAGCATAAGAAATCAAGTGCTACATATTCTTATCATTTGCATGTAGAGGTTTACTATGCTATTATTGAATTGCAACTTTCGAAACTTAACAATCGTTTCAATGAAGTGAATAATGATCTACTTCTTGGTATGGCTAGTTCGAGTCCAGGTAATTCTTTTGCAAATTATGATAAAGACAATATTATGAAACTTGCTACACACTATCCGAATGAGTTCACTGATTCTATGCTTGAGGATCTTAGTTTTGAGCTTGATATCTATATTGACTATGTGCGAGAGGCGGGTAATGAATTCTCTAACTTGAAAAGACTTGGAGATCTTTCAGGGACATTGGTTAAAACAAATTTACACATGACTTGGAGACTTGTTTATTTGCTTGTGAAGTTAAGTTTGATATTGCCTGTCACTACTGCAACGGTAGAAAGAGCTTTTTCTTCGATGAAGTACGTTAAAAATGACTTGCGAAGTAAAATTAGTGATGAATTTTTTTATGATTGTTTAGTTTTTTATATAGAGGATGAAGTATTTGAAAGTGTACCTAATGATGCGATCATTGATCGTTTTCAAAACATGACAAGTCGTCGAGTACAATTATAATGATAATGTTTATATTCATATGTTGTCTTTAAGTGTTTTATTATTTTCTAAATATATGTTGGATATTGATACTCGTTCCTTAATTCGGTTATTGTAATATATTTACTTAAAATTGCGGTAGGAACCCATACACTTCATTTCCTAAATCTGCCTCTGCCATCGATTGAGCCTCTTTTTAGACTTAGATAGATACCTCTCTGTCTTAATCAATTGAGTCGCTTTAATAGAGTATTTTGCAACCTTAGCGTCTCCTTTCCCGAGTTCGACACAGGTAGCTCCAAGGAAGCCGAGGCTTATCCTAAACTCCCATCCATTGATATTGAGGCAAATAGAGAAGGCAGATGTAGCAACCTTTGCATTTCCTTACATCGTGCAAGGAGAGGCAGATCCATGATTTGGAAGTTTCGGGTGTCACACTGTTTATGAACCTAGACATATTACAATTTACATGGTTCAAATAGGGTATACGTTTATTCGATTTGATCTTTTGAGTTTCAATTTTGGATTTATGATAAGCACTCTGAAGTTTGAAACAAAAGCAACTTTAGAGACGATATTCAACTCTCAATATTTCATGAAAATTGACTCACTTAAGAGTATATACAAGTATTATTCTGCAAAGTGACAAAATAATGAACTTTCATCCTTCACTAAAACAGTAACTTATCCAACGATTTCTATTGGAGTTGTGCTCCTAGTCCTAGAAATTATTTTTAGCTTTCCAACATAATATTACTGGAGGAGCTGGGAAGCGCAGCAATGTAAGTTTCTTTTTGACGAGACTGGCACCTTGCTGCATTTTGATTATCTGGTGTCACTGAATGTATTTTTTATATTTCTGATCTATATTACTGTATATACACATACATATACATAGTCTCGGGTGACGGGTGGCGGACCAACTCCTCCATTACGCATAGATTCGCCCGTGCCTGCAAGAAGAACAAGAACAACATTTTACAACAGAGCCTACAAAGACTTGCACTAACTCGTAACAACTATAGTAAATCTCATTTGGTAAACAAAAAAATAAATTAAGCCTATTATAAAACCAATAATGTGAATGTAACCTTTAAGTATAATTAGTAAATCAACATAATTTTATAAAGAGTTCAGGTTATGTGTACCATATTTTTATACTCTTAGGGTAAATTTAACGTATAGTAATCGGTATTTCTTCATGAAGATAACCTGAAAAATATAATAGTAATAATAATTTTTGGCAAAACAATAAAAAAATTATTTAACCATATGTATGTATGTACAACTGCTAGACCTCCTTTGTTTTTTACCTATCTGAGTAGCATCTCGAACTTACAAAACTGTTATGCCCAAGATATATAGGGAAATTATTTAAACTCTCCGGTGTCTTCCTCTAAATCTTGCAGCTCTGCCCTCTAATATGAAACTAAAGAACAATTTCTCTTAGTTTATGCCCACTCTCACATCTTTCATTCTGAAACCTTCTAACATTGCATTCATTCTTGGTGTGGTATATAGTCACAGCAAATAGCCATCCCAGAATTTCTTCTCTTGCTCTACATCCTCATGTTCTTTTAGAGACACATTCCACTTCCTCACTCCATGTCTTGAGTTGCATGTTTTCACCCATCTATTTTAGCAAAGAATACCAAATATGCCTCGATTATTTACAATCAAAGAAGGGAATATGTTCCTGAAAGATAAGGGAACACCAAGGTATTTTACCTAGAGAAGACTGCATTTCAGTCAGAATATGTTCCTTCAAGTCTTGTGGGACACCAATGATATAAAGTGAGCTTTTATCCAAAGTTGCCTTTAGCCGAGATACACTAGAGAAGTGATTAAAAGCTTGAAGCATTAATTGGATAGAAATTTTGTTAGCCCTGCAACACATTAAAAGATCATCAACAAAATAAATGTGCACTACTTAAATTTACCATATCTGGGATTGTGATTGAAATTAGAATTATGTCACAGTTGCTTCAAGAACCTATTTAAGTACTCCATGGCCAAGACAAAAAGATATGGGGTCATAGGGTCTCCTTGTCTCATCCCCTTCTTTGCCACAAACTTAGGAATGAGCAGAGTGAATAGCTCATTATAGTGACGCATTTTATGATCTAGTCAACAAATTTCCTAGGGAAGCCAAATTCCAGCAGCACAGTCTTAAGCAAACCCCATTCCACTGAGTCGTATGCTTTCCTTATGTCAACTTTCATAAGGAATCTAGGTGAAAGAAAGACCCTTCTGTGTATAGGCTTTGACCAGCTCAGAAGTAACTATAACATTATCTAAAATAGTTCTCCCTGCTATGAATTCTAATTGTGAAGATAAGTGTAGCAGTGAGGACGTTAAGTATTAGCTTGTAAGGAGTTGTACAAAAAGCTATAAGCTTGGACTCCTTCACATAAGTAGGATTGGGCATCTTTGGTACTAAGTTGACAATAGTATAGTTATGTTTACCCGGAAAGTCGGATATAGTTAAATTTATAAGTAGTTATAAGGATATGTGATATAACTTGACATAAATCGTACGTAGAAGTGGAAATGTTTAGATTCTTGGCTATAAAAACGGGATATAAATTATTGAACAAGAAGAGTGAGTATGCTGAGTAAAACAAGCTCAAGACATTTATTCTTCAATAAGAGAAGTAGTCTTTTGTTACAATGTGTGGACCTGGAATGTGCTTACAAGGATTCTCCCTTTTATAGTAGAGGGATCTTACTTTATTTATAATAATAAAAAATATATAGTGGAGAACCCATAATGAATTGTCTCTTCCTCCATTTCCGCCAAGATTCTCTCCCCTAGTGTGGTTACAACGGCTCTTGTCTGCGAGCTCGATACTGGCTCGAGCTCGGTATTGGTTCGAGCCCTTGGCCTTGGTTCGAGTTTGACATTCGGGGTGAGTGTCAATCGGTATGTGCGTCTCCGACAACCTTCACGTTTTCTTGCGGTTCGATTTGGTTATGGGCTCGATAATGATACCGAGCCGATTCCTCGATCGGTCTTGGAGCTCAAAGCTTGTTTATACTATCTTCGGAACTCGTCTCGAAGTCTCACTTTGGTCGCTTACCATTCGAACTCGATCAAAGGTACGAAGGCCAAAATCTATTTCGACCGTATACAGATAGTCCCCTCATTTCTCAAGAAGAATGTGGTGAGAAGCGATATGATTTTCAACGGCTCGATCGGATTATAAGCTGACGTTTTCACTGGGCTCGATCATGACGTATATGATATCTGTCCCGTCGATTTAGTCTTTCAAGGTATTTAATGCATGCCAGATGATGGCCGGCCACCGCTGATACTGAACTGCCACGGTATAAACCTATAAATAACCCTTCCATCTATCATTTACCATTTTTACATCTCCAATCTCCCAAATTTTCTTACATTTTCTGCCTTTTTTTCGCCGCTTGTAGAGCAATCTTCGCCAGCGTTTGGCACCATCAACTTTTCATCTTCCTTTGCTTTTCTTTTTCTTATATCAATGGCAAAAACTTCAAAAACCGTACCTTAGAAGGAGAAAGCTTCCTCTTCATGGTCGTCCGGCGACAAGGCGCCGGTAGAGCCGCCTCCCCATGAGTATGTTCTTGGCCCGTGTACTCTAAATGTCGATTTTAAGGTTGAAAATCCTTTGTCGGTTCCGGGTCGATGTGAGCATGTGTCGATGTACATGTGCTCGATAACAGAGGGTCATCTCGAGGCTGTGAGGAAAGACTGCAACTGGGGTCCCGAGGTTGTGTTGCAAATTCCCTCACCTGAAGAGAGAATCATCACTCATGTGGAAGGGGGTTTTAAGTGTTTATACTTATCCCTTCACGTTGGGTCCCATCGACCCAGTGATCATTAATTTTTGAAAAAGATATCAGGTCACCTCGGTCAGATTCATCCTTCTCTATGGCGCATAGTAATCTTACTTCGCTTCTTCTCCAACAAGACCGAGGGGCTGGATTTTACCCTAAATCACCTCATACGATTGTATCGTCCTCAAATCTTTCGAGGACTAATCAGGCTCCATCGTCGGGGAACGAAAGTTTTAATGTCGAGCATCGACAAAAACAAGGATCAGGATTGGATGGGCTGTTATATTCGGGTGAGGACCCGTGACCTTATCCCGGAAGAGAAGGTGTCATTTCCCGAGGAATGGAATTTCGACCGTAAGTGATTTTCATAAGGTGTTGCTTTTCGTATCTTTCTCTGATTCTATATGATATCTCCCTCCGATATACAGCTGCCCCTTGGATGCCACAAGCGGTACCCGACCTCGAGGATTGGGTTCGGAAGTTAGCCTCGACTTCCTCTTATGACGAGCGCGCTTGGCGTGATTTGGCGAAAGGTAGATGGGAGGCCAAGAATCACGATAAGGGTCACTTCTCATGTTTTTCGAAACGTTCTTTATGCTCAATTAGTTACTGACTTCCTTTCATGAAGGCGTAACCAATGATGTTGTTTTGAGGCCTTCGAGTGGTGAGGAAGGAACCAAGTCCCCGGTCCCGAAATCGGAGAAAGATAAAAAGCGAAAATTTGTCTCTCGGTCAGAGGACCTCAAGCCCAAAACTCGAAGGGTGAGGAGGAAGGCAATCGCTCTTTCAACGGCTACACCGGTCGGGGCCGGTTCCGATACCCCGAGTATCGATCATAGCATCCCGAGCGATTCACTCGGGACCATGATAATGGGTTATTTGCCTTCTCTTCCGACCTTTTTTAAGGAGGCGTTAAAGGAAGCTCGAGAATTGAAGATCCCCGATATGGGTGGAGGCTCTAGTGTAGGAGATCGTTTTCGGGATTTCCTTACTGGAGTCGGTGATGCCCCCGACATTAGTGAAGCTTCTCTTCTCCTATAAGAGGCCCAACGTTTCATTTCTCGGGTAATGATTTTACTGCGCTTGGTTTTTTCGTTCTCTTCTAAACCTGACTTGTGTTTTTTCCCTTCTATGTAGGCCATTAGCAAGTTTCGAGCCGACCTCTGCCAGTGTGAGGTCGAGCTTCAGAAGGTCTCGGGGCAGAGAGATGCTCTTCGGCTTCTTTGCGGCCAAAAGGACGAGGTTATAAGGGACCTCCAAGCAGATTTGGCTAAGGCTCGTGAAGAAGAGGCCGAACTAGATAAGCAGGTGAGCCTCATTCTGTTAGAGTATAGGTTTGACCCGACTGTGGAAGCTAATCCATCGTTATCTCAGCTGCAGCAAAAGGTTAAAAAGATCGAGTTGCTTCGGGAAGAAGTTGATCAAATCAAGGCCGAATGTGATCGGTGAAAGGAGACTATCGACCGCCTGGCTACAGAAAAAGAAACTATCTTGGCCAAATTATCATTGGCCGATGTTCAGCTTCGAAACATCAAGCAAAAAAGTTCGGCTCAGGCCAAGAGGATCGAGGAGCTTAAAACAAGGCTTGCTGAGGCCAAGGCGGAAATTGAGTCTTCGAAAGTCATGGCGGACAAGTCTATTGATGTGTATCGAGCCGATGCCGAGGCTGCTCAAATGGAGGCAAAAGAGGCAGCGGATACTGCCGACACTCAAGCAAATTAGGTTACCGAACTTGCTAAGTGTCGATCTCGGAGGGAGACCCTCAAAGAGATACACGCTCGAGGTTTCGATCTTGTTGAAGAGATAAAAAGGTCCAAAGAACTCGAAGCTGATGCTGAAGCCTTGGCTTCTGATGGCGACGATGATGATGATGATGGTAGCAAGAGCGGGTCCGATAACGGGGGGAGCCCGTGGAGAAGAGACCGCTCTCGATGATAACCCAGAAGCTTAGCCCTTAGCTTCTATGTTGCATTTATTCATTCAAACAATCTTTGTATATTTATACTAATATCTTTTTCTTTTACTGACTTGCTTCTGCTTTCTTGCCATGTGAAGATTTCATTCATGCCTTGTGAATGTTTTCATAAGGATTTAGGCGATTTCATCCTTGATAGCCGAGTGAGTGTTTGCTCGAACTCGAAATAAAAGTAGCCCGCAGGCTTAGTAGTCGAGTGAACGTTTCGAACTCAAAGTAAAGTAGCCCGTAGGCATAATGGTCGAGTGGGTGCTTGCTCAAACTTGAAATAAAAGTAGCCCATAGGCTTAGAAGTCGAGTGAATAATTCAAACTCGAACTTAAAGTATCGTAGCCCGTAGGCTTTTTATGATCGAGTGAGTGATTGCTCGAACTCGAAGCAAGATAGCCCTTGGGCTTTAATAATTGAGTGAGTGATTGCTCGAACTCGAAGTAAGATAGCCCTTAGGCTTTAATAATTGAGTGAGCGATTCTTTCGCACTCGAACTCAAAGTATCTTAGCCCGTAGGCTTTTTATGACCAAGTGAGCGATTGTTTGAACTCGAAGTAAGATATCCCTTAGGCTTTAATAATTGAGTGAGTGATTGTTACGAACTCGAACTCAAAGTATCTTAGCCCGTAGGCTTTTCATGACCGAGTGAGCAATTGCTCGAACTCGAAGTAAGATAGCCCTTAGGCTTTAATAATTGAGTGAGTGATTGTTTCGAACTCGAACTCAAAGTATCTTAGCCCGTAGGCCTTTTATGACAGAGTGAGCGATTGCTCAAACTCGAAGTAAGATAGCCCTTAGGCTTTAATAATTGAGTGAGTGATTGTTTAGAACTCGAACTCAAAGTATCTTAGCCCGTATGCTTTTTATGACCGAGTGAGGGATTGCTCGAACACGAAGTAAGATAGCCCTTAGGCTTTAATAATTGAGTGAGTGATTGTTTCGAACTCGAACTCAAAGTATCTTAGCCCGTAGGCCTTTTATGACCGAGTGAGCGATTGCTCAAACTCGAAGTAAGATAGCCCTTAGGCTTTAATAATTGAGTGAGTGATTATTTCGAACTCGAACTCAAAGTATCTTAGCCCGTAGACTTTTTATGACTGAGTGAGAGATTGCTCGAACTCGAAGTAATATAGCCCTTAGGCTTTAATAATTGAGTGAGCGATTGTTTCGAACTCGAACTCAAAGTATCTTAGCCTGTAGGCTTTTTTTGACCGAGTGAGCGATTGTTCGAACTCGAATTAAGATAGCCCTTACGTTTTAATAATTGAGTGAGTGATTGTTTCGAACTCGAACTCAAAGTATCTTAGCCTGTAGGCTTTTTTTGAACAAGTGAGCGATTGCTCGAACTCGAAGTAATATAGCCCTTAGGCTTTAATAATTGAGTGAGTGATTGTTTCGAACTTGAACTCAAAGTATCTTAGCCCGTAGGCCTTTTATGACCGAGTGAGAGATTGCTCGAACTCGAAGTAAGATATCCCTTAGGCTATAACAATTGAGTGAGTGATTATTTCGAACTCGAACTCAAAGTATCTTAGCCCGTAGGCTTTTTATGACCGAGTGAGCGATTGCTCGAACTCGGAGTAAGATAGCCCTTAGGCTTTAATAATTGAGCGAGTGATTGTTTCGAACTCAAAGTATCTTATCCCGTAGGCCTTTTATGATCGCTTGTATCAAAAATCCTTTTGATGGTGGTTGGCCTTTAAGCTTGTTTGAATCATGAAGCAGGAAGATCTTTTCAAAGTGTGAGATATCTGAAGAAAGAAAAAGTTCTCCTTTATAAGTCATTATACATGTGTTTGTATCTTGTGCCAGAGTTCGAGCAAAACTACGTGGGCATGGTTCGTTTTGACCATTTGGCCCTTACACTTTTCTCTATCGAGACCCTGTTCGACATGAATTTGATTATGAATCAAATTTTTTGTGCCGAACTTGATTTATTCAATTGGTAGCCGCCCCCCAGTATTCGAGGTTGATTACGAAGGAGCCTCGGACACTATTGATTTGTCCCCGGGTAGCACATAGTTGTTGCCTCATTAAAAACCTTATCGGAAAAACCCATTTAGGATAAAAAGCCGAACTTAAGGGAAAAAGAGTACAACGCGTGCTTTGAAACCAGAGGTCTTGATGTTTTTTGTCGAATTCCTGCAATGAGTGAGTGGCGAATATACGTATATAGACGATAGAGAATAGAAAATCATACCTTAACAATAATATCGTTTGAGAAGCGATATGTTCCAATTGTTTGGTAATGGTTTTCCATCCATTGCTCAAGTTTATAAGACCCTTTCCCGACTATATCGAGGACTTTATAGGGTCCTTCCCAATTTGGGCCGAGCTTCCCTTCATTAGGATCTCGAGTGTTGACGGTGACCTTCCTTAGGACCAAGTCCCCGGTCTTGAAATGGTGGAGGTTGGTTCTTCTGTTGTAGTACCTTTCGATTCGTTATTTTTGTGTAGCCATTCGAACCAGTGCCGCTTCTCGTTTTTCATCTAATAATTTGAGGCTAATATTCATTGCCTCATAGTTCGATTCTTTCGATGTATGTCGGAACCTTGTGCTTGGTTCCCCGACTTCGACTGGAATTAAAGCTTCGGAGCTATACACTAAGGAAAATGGAGTCGCTCCTGTACTAGATTTAGATGTTGTCCGATATGCCTAAAGGACTTCGGGCAAAACTTCTCTCCACTTTCCTTTAGCTTCGTTCAATCTTTTCTTTATGTTTTGGATGATAATCTTGTTCGTTGATTCGGCCTGTCCGTTCCCACTAGGGTGATATGGTGTTGACAGTATCCTTTTTATTTTATGATCTTCGAGAAATTTTGTCACTTTACTGCCGATAAATTGCTTACTATTGTCACATGTTATTTCTGCTGGTATGCCAAATCTACACACGATGTGATCCCAGATGAAATCTATAACCTCTTTCTCTCTTACTTTTTCGAACGCCTGTGCTTCAACCCATTTAGAGAAATAGTCAGTCATAAACAAAATAAATTTAGCTTTACCTGGGGCCGATGGTAGAGGGCCGACGATATCTATTCCGCATTTCATGAATGGCCATGGAGAAATGACTGAATGAAGCTGCTCTCCAGGTTGATGGATCATTGGTGCAAACCTTTGACATTTATCGAATTTTCGAACGAACTCCTTAGTGTCCTTTTCCATGCTATCCCAGTAGTATCCTGCTCTGAAGATTTTGCGAATTAGTGGTTCGGCGCCGGAGTGATTTCCACAGGTGCCTTCATGGACCTCCTGTAAAACATAATCGGTGTCCCCTGGTCCCGAGCATACTGCCAGTGGTCCGTCGAACGTCCTTCTGTACAATGTTCCATCTTCAACCAACGTGAATCAGCAGCCTTGGTTCGTAGAACCCTCGATTCTTTAGAGTTTGATGGGAGTTTTCCATTCTTTAAGTATTCAATATACTTATTCCTCCAATCCCAGGTTAAGCTTGTGGAATTTATCTCGGCATTCCCTCCCTCGATTATAGATCTCGAAAGTTGAATGGTAGTCCCCTAGTCGATCTTATCTTCTTCGACCGACGACCCCAGATTTGCGAGTGCGTCGGCCTTACTGTTTTGTTCTCGAGGCACATGTTGTAGGGTCCATTATTTGAAACGGTGTAGAGTTACTTGTAGTTTGTCCAAATACCTCTGCATCCTAACTTCTCGAACTTCGAAAGTTTTGTTCACTTGGTTCACCACTAGCAAAGAGTCACATTTGGTTTCAATGACTTCTGCTCCCAATCTCTTAGCTAGCTCGAGACATGCAATCATGGCCTCGTACTCGGCCTCATTGTTAGTTAATCTAGTAGTTTTTATGGATTGCCTAATAATGCCACCTGTGGAGGTTTTAATACGATGCCAAGCTCGGATCCCTTCAAATTTGAAGCACCATCTGTGTAGAGGGTCCAAATCCCCGACGATGCACCCGATTTTAACAAGAGTTCCTTTTCAACTTCGGGTGCGAGGGTTGGTGCGAAATCGGCCACGAAGTCTGCTAAAATTTGGGATTTGATGGCCGTTCGAGGTTGATATTCAATATCGTACCCACTGCGTTCGACGGCCCATTTGGCCAGTCGGCCCGATAGTTCGGGTTTATGCAAAATGTTCCGAATTGAGCAAGTTGTTAAAACGCATACGGGGTGACATTGAAAGTATGGTATTAACTTTCTAGAGGCGCTTATCAATGCAAGCGCCAATTTCTCTAAGTGTGGGTATCTAGTCTCTACCTCTCCTAAGTCCGACTTACATAATAAACAGGAAACTGTGTACCTTGCTCTTCTCGAACTAGGACATCACTTACCGTGATTTTCGATACCGCTAAGTATAAGTAAAGCTTCTCATCTGCCTTCAGAGTGCGAAGTAATGGTGGGCTCGATAGGTACTACTTCAGTTGTTCAAGTGCTTGTTGGCATTCTGGGGTCCAGGTGAAATCGTTCTTCTTTTTTAGCAGAGAGAAGAATTTGTGACTTCGATCTGACGACCTTGAAATGAATCGGCCTAAGGATGCTATCCGTCCGGTTAGCCTTTGCACAACTTTCACATTATCCACGACGGTGATGTCTTCGATGGCTTTGATTTGTCGGGGTTGATCTCGAATCCCCGATCCAACACCATGAACCTGAGAAACTTGCCCGATCCAACCCCGAAAGCACATTTCTCGTGGTTGAGCTTCATGTTGTGTTTCCTTAAAACTTTGAACATTTCCTGCAAATGAGTCAAATGGTCCTCTGCGCGCCGGGACTTAATTCGCATGTCATCAATGTAAACTTCCATCGATTTACCTATTTGTTCTTCGAACATTTTATTCACTAGGCGTTGGTACGTAGCCCCTGCGTTTTTTAGCCCGAATGGCATTACATTATAGCAATAGGTTCCATACTTAGTGACAAATGAAGTTTTTTCTTGGTCCTCCGAGTTCATGCTAATTTGATTGTACCCAGAATAGGTGTTGAAAAAAGTGAGGATCTCGTAGCCGGCTGTGGCATTGATCAAGCGATCGATGCTAGGCAGTGGAAAAGAATCTTTAGGGCATGCTTTGTTTAGATCTTTATAATCTACACATATTCTAAGTTTATTCCCTTTTTTGGGGACTACAACCACATTGGCTAACCATTCAGGATATTTTACTTCCCGAATTGACCCTATTTTGAGAAGTTTAGTTACCTCATCTCTTACAAATGCGTGTTTTACCTCGGATTGAGGTCTTCTTTTTTGCCTCACCGGTTTGAACCTAGGGTCCAAACTCAGCTGGTGCATTGTTATCGATGGTGGGATCCTGTCATGTTTAAATGGGACCAAGCAAAACAATCTATGTTATCAATAAGAAATTAAATAAGTTTTTTTCTGAGTTTGGGGATCAACCCCGTTCCTAGGTATACCTTTCTCTCGGGCAGACATTCGATTAATATAACCTGCTTCAGTTCTTCGATCGTCGACTTGGTGGCGTCGGAGTCGTCAGGGACGATGAGAGCTCGAGGTGTCGAAAACCCTTCCTCGTCATCTTCTATTTCCTGCTTCACCGATTCCGTCGAGACTGGTTGCTGTGATTGCTATTTTGTTTCTCACTTATCTTTTGTGCTCGACCTTTCTGAGGCCTATAACATTGGTATTAGTGTTATCTCATCGACCGCAAACATTTCCTTCGCAGCATGTTGCTCCCCGTATACTGTCTTCACACTGTTCGACGTAGGGAATTTCATCACTTGGTGTAGAGTCGAAGGCACCGCCCTCATATTGTGGATCCATGGTCTTTCGAGTAGGGCATTGTACCTCATATTGCCTTTGATTACGTGGAACTTGGTGTTTTGGATGGTTCCAGCCACATTTACGGGTAGAATAATTTCCCCTTCAGTTGTTTCACTGGCCATATTGAAGTCGTTTAAGACCCGAGCTGCGGGCACGACTTGATTTTGTAAATCGAGCTTCTCCATTACCCAAGATCGGATGATATTTGCAAAGCTACCTGGATCCACTAAGACACACTTAACTTGAACTTTATTTAATAGGATGGAAATTACCAGAGCGTCATTGTGAGGTTGAGAGATTCCCTCGGCTTCTTCAATTCCAAATGATAAAGTGCCTCGGGTATGTAGCCTCGAGTTAGTTTTTCCCCTGTGATCGGTATCTTGCTGTATTCGAGCACGGGTCCCTGTGAAGTATCGACCCCACCGATGATCATATGAATGATATACAGAGGTTCCTCTTGTTTATCTTTTTCTCTGGCTTCCCTTTCTCTGAAGTGATTCTTGGCTCGGTCACAGAGGAACTCTCGAAGGTGGCCCTCATTGAATGGATGGGCTACCTCTTCTCTTAATTGTCTGCAATCCTCGGTCCCATGGCCATGCGTACCATGATACTTGCACATCGAATTCGGGTTCCTTTGGGACCGGTCAGTTTGCATGGGTCTGGGCCACCTAGTATCTTTGATTCTTCCGATCACCGATACAATGCCCGATGCGTCTACGCTGAATTTGTACTCCGATAGATGAGGTGCCTCAATAGGATCGACATATTTATCAAATCCACTCTTGCTCATAAGTCCCTGAGAATTTTGTCCTCGATCACTCCTTCACTGTTCCGAGCGGCATTGTGCGTTGAACGGCTTCTCTCCCCTATAGTGGAGAACCCATGATGATTTGTCCCATGATGAATATGTAGTGGAGAACCCATGATGAATTGTCTCTTCCTCGATTCCTGCCAAGATTCTCTCCCCTAGTGCGGTTGCAACGGCTCTTGTCTGCGAGCTCGATACTGGCTCGAGCTCGGTATTGGGTCGAGCCCTCGGCCTTGGTTCGAGTTCGACGTTCGGGGTGAGTGTCAATCGATCTGTGCGTCTCCGACAACCTTCACGTTGCCTTGCGGTTCGATTTAGTCATGGGCTCGATAATGATACCGAGCCGATTCTTCGATCGGTCTTGGAGCTCGAAGCTTGTTTGTACTATCTTCAGAACTCGTCTCGAAGTCTCACTTTGGTCTCTTACCATTCAAACTCGATCAAACGTACGAAGGCCGAAATCTATTTCGACCGTATAATGCCGCTCGGAACAATCGAAGGAGTGATTGAGGACAAATTTCTCGGTGACTTATTAGAAAGAATGGCTTTAATAAATATGTCGATCCTATAGAGGCATCTCGGCTATCGGAGTACAATTTCAGCGTCGACGCATCGGGCATTGTATCGGCGATCGGAAGAATCAAAGATACTAGGTGGCCCAGACCCATGCAAACCGACCCTTTCCAAAGGAACCCGAATTCGATGTGCAAGTATCATGGTACGCATGGCCACATGACCGAGGATTGCAGACAATTAAGAGAAGAGGTAGCCCGTCTATTCAATGAGGGCCACCTTTGAGAGTTCCTCAGTGACCTAGCCAAGAATCACTTCAGAGAAAGGGAAGCCAAAGAAAAAGATAAACAAGAGGAACCTTTGCATATCATTCATATGATCATCGGTGGGGTCGATACTCCATAGGGACCCGTGCTCAAATACGGCAAGATACCGGCCACAGGGGAAAAACGAACTCGAGGCTACATACCCGAGGGCACTTTATCATTTGGAATTGAAGAATCCGAGGGCATCTCTCAACCTCATAATGACGCTCTGGTAATTTTTATCCTATTAAATAAAGTTCAAGTTAAGCGTGTCTTAGTGGATCCAGGTAGCTCTGCGAATATCATCCGATCTTGGGTAGTGGAGAAGCTCGGTTTACAAAATCAAGTCGTGCCCGCAGCTCGGGTCTTAAACGACTTCAATATGGCCAGTGAAACAACTGAAGGGGAAATTATTCTGCCCTTAAATGTGGCTGGAACCATCCAAAACACCAATTCCACGTAATCAAAGGCAATATGAGGTACAATGCCCTACTCGGAAGACCATGGATCCACAATATGAGGGCAGTGCCTTCGACTCTACACCAAGTGATGAAATTCCCTACGTCAAACGGCGTGAAGACAGTATACGGGGAGCAACATGCTGCGAAGGAAATGTTTTCGGTCGATGAGATAACACCGATACCAACGTTATCGGCCTCAGAAAGGTCGAGCACAAAAGATAGGCGAGAAACCAAATAGCAATCACAGCAACCAGTCTCGACCGAATCGGTGAAGTAGGAAATAAAAGATGACAAGGAAGAGTTTCCGACACCTCGAGCTCTCATCGTCCCTGAAGACTCCGACGCCACCAAGTCGACGATCGAAGAACTGGAGCAGGTTATATTAATCGAATGTCTGCCCGAGAGAAAGGTATACCTGGGAACGGGGTTGACCCCCGAACTCAGAAAAAAACTTATTCAATTTCTTATTAATAACATAGATTGTTTTGCTTGGTCCCATTTAGACATTACAGGGATTTCACCATCGATAACAACGCACCAGTTGAGTTTGGACCCTAGGTTCAAACCGGTGAGGCAAAAAAGAAGACCTCAATCCGAGGTAAAACACGTATTTGTAAGAGATGAGGTAACTAAACTTCTCAAAATAGGGTCAATTCGGGAAGTAAAATATCCCGAGTGGTTAGCCAATGTGGTTGTAGTCCACCAAAAAGGGAACAAACTTAGAATGTGTGTAGCTTATAAAGATCTAAACAAAGCATGCCCTAAAGATTCTTTTCCACTGCCTAGCATCGATCACTTGATTTATGCCACAGCCGGCCACGAGATCCTCACTTTTCTCGATGCCTATTCCGGGTACAATCAAATTAGCATGAACCCGGAGGACCAAGAAAAAACTTTATTTGTCACTAAGTATGGAACCTATTGTTATAAT
Organism: Nicotiana otophora; assembly: GCA_000715115.1. Classification (NCBI taxonomy): domain Eukaryota; kingdom Viridiplantae; phylum Streptophyta; class Magnoliopsida; order Solanales; family Solanaceae; genus Nicotiana; species Nicotiana otophora. The sequence continues at coordinate 158,459 of AWOL01S0000718.1, forward strand.
GTAATACCATTCGGGCTAAAAAATACAGGGGCTACATACCAACGCCTAGTGAATAAAATGTTCGAAGAACAAATTTGTAAATCGATGGAAGTTTACATTGATGACATGCTAGTTAAGTCCTTGCGCGCAGAGGACCATTTGACTCATTTGCAGGAAACGTTCAAAGTTTTAAGGAAATACAACATGAATCTCAACCCTGAGAAATGTGCTTTCGGGGTTGGATCGGGCAAGTTTCTCGGGTTCATGGTGTTAAATCGAGGGATATATTTCAACCCCGACAAAATCAAAGCCATTGAAGACATCACCGTCATGGATAGTGTGAAAGTAGTGCAAAGGCTAACCGAACGGATAGCTGCCTTAGGCCGATTCATTTCAAGGTCGTCAGATCGAAGTCACAAGTTCTTCTCTCTGCTCAAAAAGAAGAACGATTTCACCTGGACCCCAGAATGCCAACAAGCACTTGAACAACTGAAGCGGTACTTATCGTGCCCACCATTGCTTCACACTCCGAAGGCAGATGAGAAGCTTTACTTATACTTAGCGGTATCGGAAATCGCGATAAGTGGTGTCCTAGTTTGAGAAGAGCAAGGTACGCAGCTTCCTATTTATTATGTAAGTCGGACCTTAGGAGAGGCAGAGACTAGATACCCACACTTAGAGAAATTGGCGGTTGCATTGATAAGCCCCTCTAGAAAGTTAAGACCATACTTTCAATGTCACCCCATATGCGTTTTAACAACTTACCCACTTCGAAACATTTTGCACAAACCCGAACTATCGGGCCGACTGGCCAAATGGGCCATCAAACTCGGTGGGTACGATATTAAATATCAACCTCGAACGGCCATCAAGTCCCAAATTTTAGCAGACTTCGTGGTCGATTTCACACCAACCCTCGCACTCGAAGTTGAAAAAGAACTCTTGTTAAAATCAGGTGCATCGTCGGGGGTTTGGACCCTCTACACAGATGGTGCTTCAAATGTGAAGGGATTCGGGCTTGGCATCGTATTAAAATCTCCCACAGGTGGCATTATTAGGCAATCCATCAAAACTACTAGATTAACTAACAATGAGGCTGAGTACGAGGCCATGATTGCAGGTCTCGAGCTAGCTAAGAGCTTGGGAGCAGAAGTCATTGAAGTCAAATGTGACTCTTTGCTAGTGGTGAACCAAGTGAACAAAACTTTCGAAGTTCGAGAGGATAACATGCAGAGGTATTTGGACAAACTACAGGTAACTCTACACCGTTTCAAAGAATGGACCCTATAACATGTGCCTCGAGAACAAAACAGTGCACTCGCAAATCTGGGGTCGTCGGTCGAAGAAGATAAGATCGACTCGAGGACTGTCGTTCAACTTTCGAGATCTATAATCGAGGGAGTGAATGCCAAGATAAATTCTACAAGCTTAACCTGGGATTGGAGGAATAAGTATATTGAATACTTAAAGAACGGAAAAATCCTATCGAACTCTAAAGAATCGAGGGTTCAACGAACTAAGGCTGCTCGATTCACGTTAGTTAAAGATGGAACATTGTACAGAAGGACATTCGACGGACCACTGGCAGTATGCTTGGGACCAGGGGACACCGATTATGTTTTATGGGAGGTCCATGAAGGCATCTATGGAAACCACTCCGGCGCCGAACCACTAATTTGCAAAGTCATCAGAGTAGGATACTACTGGGATAGCATGGAAAAGGACACAATGGTAAGCAATGTATCAGCGGTAAAGTGACAAAATTTCTCGAAGATCATAAAATAAAAAGGATACTGTCAACACTATATCATCCTAGTAGGAACGGACAGGCCGAATCAACGAACAAGATTATCATCCAAAACATAAAGAAAAAATTGAACGAAGCTAAAGGAAAGTGGAGAGAAATTTTGCCTGAAGTCCTTTGGGCATATCGGACAATATCTAAATCCAGTACAGGAGCGACTCTATTTTCCTTAGTGTATGGCTCCGAAGCTTTAATTTCGGTCGAAGTCGGGGAACCAGGCGTAAGGTTCCGACATACATAAGAAGAATCGAACTATGAGGTAATAAATACTAGCCTCGAATTATTATATGAAAAATGAGAAGCGGCACTGGTTCGAATGGCTGCACAAAAACAACGAATCGAAAGGTACTACAATAGAAGAACCTACCTCCGCCATTTCAAGATCGGGGACTTGGTCCTAAGGAAGGTCACCGTAAACACTCGAGATCCTAATGAAGGGAAGCTCGACCCAAATTGGGAAGGATCCTGTCAAATCCTCGATATAGTCGGGAAATGGTCTTATAAACTTGAGCAATGGATGGAAAACCATTACCAAATAATTGGAACATATCGCTTCTCAAACGATATTATTGTTAAGGTATGATTTTCTATTCTCTATCGTCTATATACGTATATTCGACACTAACTCATTGTAGGAATTCGACAAAAAACATCAATACCTCTAGTTTCAAAGCACGCGTTGTCTCTTTTTCTCTTAAGTTCGGCCTTTTATCCCAAATGGGATTTTCCGGCAAGGTTTTTAATGAGGCAACAACTATGTGCTACCCGAAGACAAATCAATAGTATCTGAGGCTCCTTCATAATCAACCTCGAATACTAGGGGGCTACCAATCGAATAAATCAAGTTCGGCATAAGAAAGTTGTTTCATAATCAAATTCATGTCTAACAGGGTCTCGATAGAGAAACGTGTAAGGGCCAAATGGTCAAAATGAACCATGCCCACGTAGTTTTGCTCGAACTCTGGGACAAGATACAAGCACATGTATAATGACTTATAAAGGAGAACTTCTTCTTTTTTCAGATATCTCATACTTTGAAAAGATCTTCCTACTTCATGATTCAAATAGGCTTAAAGGCCAGACACCATCAAAAGGATTTTTGATACAAGCGATCATAAAAGGCCTATGAGCTAAGATACTTTGAGTTCGAGTTCGAAACAATCACTTACTCAATTATTAAAGCCTAAGGGATATCTTACTTCGAGTTCGAGCAATCGCTCACTCGGTCATAAAAGGCATGCGGGCTAAGATACTTTGAGTTCGAGTGCTAAACAATCACTCACTCAATTATTAAATCCTAAAGGCTATCTTACTCCGAGTTCGAGCAATCGCTCACTCGGTCATAGAATGCCTACGGGCTAAGATACTTTGAGTTCGAGTTTGAAACAATCACTCACTCAATTATTAAAGCCTAAGGGCTATCTTACTTCGAGTTCGAGCAATCGCTTACTTGGTCATAAAAAGCCTACGGGCTAAGATACTTTGAGTTCGAGTTTGAAACAATCACTCACTCAATTATTAAAGCCTAAGGGCTATCTTACTTCGAGTTCGAGCAATCGCTTACTTGGTCATAAAAAGCCTACGGGCTAAGATACTTTGAGTTCGAGTTTGAAACAATCACTCACTCAATTATTAAAGCCTAAGGGCTATCTTACTTCGAGTTCGAGCAATCGCTTACTTGGTCATAAAAAGCCTACGGGCTAAGATACTTTGAGTTTGAGTTCTAAACAATCACTCACTCAATTATTAAAGCCTAAGGGCTATCTTACTTCGAGTTCGAGCAATCGCTCACTCGGTCATAAAAGGTCTACGGGCTAAGATACTTTGAGTTCGAGTTCGAAGCAATCACTCACTCAATTATTAAAGCCTAAGGGCTATCTTACTTCGAGTTCGAGCAATCGCTCACTCGGTCATAAAAGGTCTACGGGCTAAGATACTTTGAGTTCGAGTTCGAAGCAATCACTCACTCAATTATTAAAGCCTAAGGGCTATCTTACTTTGAGTTCGAGCAATTGCTCACTCGGTCATAAAAAGCCTACGAGATAAGATACTTTGAGTTCGAGTTCGAAACCATCACTCACTCAATTATTAAAGCCTAAGGTCTATCTTACTTTGAGTTCGAATAACCGCTCACTCCGGCATAAAAAGCCTACGGGCTAAGATACTTTGAGTTCGAGTTCGAACAATCGCTCACTCAGTCATAAAACGCCTACGGGCTAAGATACTTTGAGTTTGGGTTCGAAACAATCGCTCACTCAATAATTAAAGCCTAAGGGATATCTTACTTTGAGTTCGAGCAATCACTCACTCAATTATTAAAGCCTAAGGGATATCTTACTTCGAGTTCCAGCAATCACTCACTCAGTCATAAAAGGCCTACGGGCTAAGATACTTTGAGTTCGAGTTCGAAACAATCACTCACTCAATTATTAAAGCCTAAGGGCTATCTTACTTCGAGTTCGAGCAATCGCTCACTCGGTAATAAAAAGCCTACGGGCTAAGATACTTTGACTTCGAGTTCGAAACAATTACTCACTCAATTATTAAAGCCTAAGGGCTATCTTACTTCGAGTTCGAGCAATTTCTCACTCGGTCATAAAAGGCTTACGGGCTAAGATACTTTGAGTTCGAGTTCGAAACAATCACTCATTCAATTATTAAAGCCTAAGGGCTATCTTACTTTGAGTTCAAGCAATTGCTCACTCGGTCATATAAAGCCTGCGGGCTAAGATACTTTGAGTTGGAGTTCGAAACAATCACTCACTCAATTATTAAAGCCTAAGGGATATCTTACTTCGAGTTCGAAAAATCGCTCACTCGGTCATATAAAGCCTACGGGATAAGATACTTTGAGTTCGAGTTCGAAACAATCACTTACTCAATTATTAAATCCTAAGGTCTATCTTACTTCGAGTTCGAACAATCGCTCACTCTGGCATAAAAAGCCTACGGGCTAAGATACTTTGAGTTCGAACAATCGCTCACTCGGTCATAAAAAGCCTACGGGCTAAGATACTTTGAGTTCGGGTTCGAAACAATCGCTCACTTAATTATTAAAGCCTAAGGTTCTATCTTACTTCGAGTTCGAGCAATCACTCACTCAATTATTAAAGCCTAAGGGATATCTTACTTCGAGTTCGAGCAATCTCTCACTTGGTCATAAAAGGCCTACGGGCTAAGATACTTTGAGTTCGAGTTCGAAACAATCACTCACTCAATTATTAAAGCCTAAGGGCTATCTTACTTCTAGTTCGAGCAATCGCTCACTCAGCCATAAAAAGCCTACGGGCTAAGATACTTTGACTTCGAGTTTGAAACAATCACTCACTCAATTATTAAAGCCTAAGGGCTATCTTACTTCTAGTTCGAGCAATCGCTCACTCAGCCATAAAAAGCCTACGGGCTAAGATACTTTGACTTCGAGTTTGAAACAATCACTCACTCAATTATTAAAGCCTAAGGGCTATCTTACTTCTAGTTCGAGCAATCGCTCACTCAGCCATAAAAAGCCTACGGGCTAAGATACTTTGACTTCGAGTTTGAAACAATCACTCACTCAATTATTAAAGCCTAAGGGCTATCTTACTTCTAGTTCGAGCAATCGCTCACTCAGCCATAAAAAGCCTACGGGCTAAGATACTTTGACTTCGAGTTTGAAACAATCACTCACTCAATTATTAAAGCCTAAGGGCTATCTTACTTCGAGTTCGAGCAATCGCTCACTCGATCATAAAAGGCCTACAGGCTAAGATACTTTGAGTTCGAGTTCGAAACAATCACTCACTCAATTATTAAAGCCTAAGGGCTATCTTACTTCGAGTTCGAGCAATCGCTCACTCGATCATAAAAGGCCTACAGGCTAAGATACTTTGAGTTCGAGTTCGAAACAATCACTCATTCAATTATTAAAGCCCAAGGGCTATCTTACTTCGAGTTCGAGCAGTCGCTCACTCGATCATATAAAGCCTACGGGCTAAGATACTTTGAGTTCGAGTTCGAAACAATCACTCACTCAATTATTAAAGCCTTAGGGCTATCTTACTTTGAGTTCGAACAATCGATCACTCGGGCATAGAAAGCCTACGGGCTAAGATACTTTGAGTTCGAGTTCGAAACAATCGCTCACTTAATTATTAAAGCCTAAGGGCTATCTTACTTCGAGTTCGAGCAATCACTCACTCGGTCATAAAAAGCCTACGGGCTAAGATACTCTGAGTTAGAGTTCGAAACAATCGCTCACTAAATTATTAAAGCCTAAGGGCTATCTTACTTCGAGTTCGAGCAATCACTCACTCGGTCATAAAAAGCCTACGGGCTAAGATACTCTGAGTTAGAGTTCGAAACAATCGCTCACTAAATTATTAAAGCCTAAGGGCTATCTTACTTCGAGTTCGAGCAATCACTCACTCGGTCATAAAAAGCCTACGGGCTAAGATACTCTGAGTTAGAGTTCGAAACAATCGCTCACTAAATTATTAAAGCCTAAGGGCTATCTTACTTCGAGTTCGAGCAATCACTCACTCGGTCATAAAAAGCCTACGGGCTAAGATACTCTGAGTTAGAGTTCGAAACAATCGCTCACTAAATTATTAAAGCCTAAGGGCTATCTTACTTCGAGTTCGAGCAATCACTCACTCGGTCATAAAAAGCCTACGGGCTAAGATACTCTGAGTTAGAGTTCGAAACAATCGCTCACTAAATTATTAAAGCCTAAGGGCTATCTTACTTCGAGTTCGAGCAATCACTCACTCGGTCATAAAAAGCCTACGGGCTAAGATACTCTGAGTTAGAGTTCGAAACAATCGCTCACTAAATTATTAAAGCCTAAGGGCTATCTTACTTCGAGTTCGAGCAATCACTCACTCGGTCATAAAAAGCCTACGGGCTAAGATACTCTGAGTTAGAGTTCGAAACAATCGCTCACTAAATTATTAAAGCCTAAGGGCTATCTTACTTCGAGTTCGAGCAATCACTCACTCAATTATTAAAGCCCAAGGGCTATCTTGCTTCAAGTTCGAGCAATCACTTACTCGATCATAAAAATCCTATGGGCTATGATACTTTAAGTTCGATTTCAAATCATTAACTCGACTGCTAAGCCTACGGACACTTTTATTTCGAGTTCGAGCAAGCACCCACTCGACCATTATGCCTACAGGCTACTTTACTTCGAGTTCGAAATGTTCACTCGACTACTAAGCATGTGGGCTACTTTTATTTCGAGTTCGAGCAAACAATCACTCGGCCATCAAGGCTACAAAGGCCGAATTCGATAAAATCGCCTAAATCCTTATGAAAACATTCGCAAGGCATGAATGAAATCTTCACAATGCAAGAAAGTAGAAGCAAGTCTGTAAAAGAAAAGGATATTAGTATAAATATACAAAGATTGTTTACATGAATAAATGCAACATAGAAGCTAAGGGCTAAGATTATGGGTTACTCCCCCCCGTTATCGGACCCGCTCTTGCTACCATCATCATCATCATCGTCGTCGTAATCACCATCAGAAGCCAAGGCTTCAGCATCAGCTTCGAGTTCTTTGGCCCTTTTTATCTCTTTAGCAAGATCGAAACCTCGAGCATGTATCTCCTCGAGGGTCTCCCTCCGATATTGACACTTAGCAAGTTCGGCAACCCAATGTGCTCGAGTGTCGGCAGTATCCGCTGCCTCTCTTGCCTCCATTTGAGCAACCTCGGCATCAGCTCGATACACAGCAATAGACTTGTCCGTCATGACTTTCGAAGACTCAATCTCTGCCTTGGCCTCGCAAGCCTTGTTTCAAGCTCCTCGATCCTCTTGGCCTGAGCCAAACCTTTTTGCATGATGCTTCGAAGCTGAACATCGGCCGATGATAATTTGGCCAAGATAGTTTCTTTTTCTACAGCCAGGCGGTCGATAGTCTCCTTCCACCGATCACATTCGGCCTTGATTTGATCGACTTCTTCCTGAAGCAACCCGATCTTTTCAACCTTTTGTTGTAGTTGAGATAACGAAGGGTTAGCTTCTATAGTCAGGTCAAACCCATACTCTAACAGAACGAGGCTCACCTGCTTATCCAGTTCGGCCTCTTCTTCACGAGCCTTAGCCAAATCTGCTTGGAGGTCCCTTATAACCTCGTCATTTTGGCCGCAAAGAAGCAGCAGAGCATACCTCTCCCCAAGACCTTCTGAAGCTCGACCTCACACTGGCTGAGGTCGGCTCGAAACTTGCTAATGGCCTATACAGAAGGGAAATAACACAAGTCGGGTTTAGAAAAGAATGAAGAAACCAAGCGCAGTAAAATCATTACCCGAGAAATGAAACATTGGGCCTCTTCTAGGAGAAGAGAAGCATCACTAATATCGGAGGCATCACCGACTCCAGTAAAGCAATCTCGAAAAGGATCTCCTACACTAGAGCCTCCGCCCATATCGGGGGTCTTCAATTCTCGAGCTTCCTTTAACGCCTCCTCAGAAAAGGTCGAAATAGAAGGCAAATGACCCACTATCATGGTCCCGAGCGAATCGCTCGAGACACTCTGATCGAGACTCGGGGTATCGGAACCTGACCGGTATAGTCGTCATCGGCTCAGAAGGTCCGGCGACCTCAATAACCTTCGCGGATCAGACCACCAAAGCCAAAGCATATTCTTCCTCTTCTTCCCTCAGTCGTTGGACCGAGTCCGTCGAAAGAGCGATTGCCTTCCTCCTAACCCTTCGAGTTTTGGGGTTGATGTCCTCTGACCGAGAGACAGATTTTCGCTTCTTATCTTTTCCCGATTTCGGGACCGGGGACTTGGTTCCTTCCTCACCACTCGAAGGCCTCAAAACAGCATCCTTGGTTATGCCTGCATGAAAGGAAGTCAGTAACGAATTGAGCATAAAGGACGTTTTGAAAAACATGAGAAGTGACCCTTACCGTGATTCCTGGCCTCCCACCTACCTTTCGCCAAATCACGCCAAGCGCGTTGGGCATAAGAGGAAGTCGAGGATAACTTCCGAGCCCAATCCTCGAGGTCGGGTACCGCTTGTGGAATCCAAGGGGTAGCTATATATCAGAGGGAGATATCAGATAGAATCAAAGAAAGATACGAAAAGCAACGCCTTATGAAAATCACTTACGGTCGAAATTCCATTCCTCGGGGAATGGCATCTTCTCTTCCGGGATAAGGTCACAGGTCCTCACCCGAATATAACGGCTCATCCAACCCCGATCCTTGTCTTCGTCGAGACGAGTTCCGAAGATAGTACAAACAAGCTTCGAGCTCCAAGACCGATCGAGGAATCGGCTCAGTATCATTATCGAGCCCATGACCAAATCGAACCGCAAGGCAACGTGAAGGTTGTTGGCGATGCACAAACCGATTGACACTCACCCCGAATGTCGAACTCGAACCAAGGCCGAGGGATTGACCCAATACCGAGCTCGAGCCAGTATCGAGCTCACAGATAAGAGCCCTTGTAACCACACTAGGGGAGAGAATCTTGGCGGAAATCGAGGAAGAGACAATTCATCATGGGTTCTCCACTATATATTTTTTATTATTATAAATATAGTAAGATCCCTCTACTATAAAGGGGAAATCCTTGTAAGCACAGGCCAGGTCCACACATTGTAATAAAAGACTAATTCTCTTATTGAAGAATAAATCTCTTGAGCTTGTTTTACTCAGCATACTCACTCCTCTTGTTCAATAATTTATATCCCATTTTTATAGCCAAGAATCTAAACATTTCCACTTCTACGTACGATATATGTCAAGCTATATCACATATCCTTAGAACTACTTATAAATTTAACTATATCCGACTTTTCGGGTAAACAAAAGTTATAAATTTTGGTTGCACCTACTTTGGGTCTATTAATTGTATTCCATGATCATTCTAGATGAATGTAATGCTATTCCTAGCCTACCTAGCTTTGAGTTGAGCATAAATATTTTTAGAGTTTTAGTCTCCATGAGAAATCCAGATAGATCTAGATTTCTGTTTGATTACCCTCTCATGGATGTTGGACCATTTTCCTACGTCCAGCAATATCTCTTTCTCCTCCATGATCAACTGAGGATTATATAAGTCAGCTTCGAGCTCTCCCTGTGTAACCTTGGAATTTTCTTGCAATTCCTGAATTCTCTATTCTAGCGTTGACATTCTTGGTTAGTCTGTTTAATTGCAAGCTAAAAATGTTTCAACTTCTTGCAGGCTCCACACATAGCATGGCCAGGTATATTGTACCCCCAAATATATTGAGTGGCTCCCGTAAATGATTTTTGCTGCAATAGAATATTTAGCAATCTGAAAGGACTTGGGAGCCTTTGCCTAGCTACCATATTAGTAATAAAGATAGGTGAATGGTCCGAGCAACCAGTACTCAGGTAATGAGCTTCCAGATTACTATATGTACTCTGTTGGGAATAAAGCCCCTACAGAAATAATATTCACAGTAATAAAAGCTGAATAATAACATAGCACCGAGATACGGTAATTAACAAGAATAAAAGAGTGACAACGACACCAAGATTTTTACGTGAAAAACCTTTTTGAATAAGGGAAAAACCACGGCCCTAAGAGGAGCAACTGATATCACTATAGCAAGAAAATTTACACTTTGTAGGTCCGAGTAAAATACTCCAAAGACCACAATAACACTCAAAAGAAATAACCCTCTTTTGATATTTTCACCTTACTATAATATCGTTCACTCTCTATTTTCCTCATAGACTATTTTCTTATACCTTGTCTGTGAAACCTCACCCTTTCTTTCTCTCTTTATTGGTGTGTATTACAATGAGAGCAAGACACCTATTTATAGTGTTTAGAATTGCTTAATTGATGCCATCAATGATATCATGAGTTTGGCAAGAGTCAAATATTCAATGTGAAACTAAAGAAATATTTGCCATAAAATCTTTCTTACTATTCCTTTAGTTGGCTTGACAATTCAAAGCCATAAGGAAGATGTCTTCCTTACACATGGGATGGACCCATCAAATCTCCCCCTCCAGTCCCATGCACCTAAAGGAGGTAACTTCAATTTTTCATATAGAGTTCATGCCGACACGTTCTTTGCACAATTCGAACTTGTCTCTTGGTACCACCTTGATCAGCATATTTGCGGAATTCTCACTTGTAGAAATCTTCAAGACTTTTAGAGATTCATTCTCTACTATTTCTCGAATCCAGTGATATCTCAAGTCGATGTATTTGGTCCTTGCATGGTACATGGAGTTCTTGCTAAGGTCTATTGAACTTTGACTTTCACAATGAACAACATACTCCTTCTAATGCAAGCCAAGCTCTTGAAAGAACCGTTTCAACCATATCACCTTCTTGCCAGCTTCATAAGCGGCAATATACTCCACTTCAGTTGTAGAAAGTGCGACACACTTCTGCAACCTTGACTGTCATGATATAGCTCCCCCTGAAAATGTAAACAAATATCCAGTAGTGGATTTTCTATTATCAATGTCACTTGCCATATCAACATCTGTACAGCCTTTCAAGATTGGATCAGATACTCCAAAGCACAAACAATCTCTCGTGGTACCTCTCAGGTACCTGAGTATCCACTTGACTGATTCCCAATGTTCCTTTCTAGGATTTTCAAGGAATATGCTAACAACACCAACTGCATGAGCAATATCAGGTATGGTTCATACCATTGCATACATCAAGATTCCGACTGCTGAAGAATAAGGAACTCTAGCCATGTTCCCTTTCTCCTCCACACTTGTAGGACACATCTTCTTGCCAACTTTAGATGACTAGCAAGAGGTGTGCTGACTGGCTTAGCATTCTTCATGTTGAAGCATTCCAGTACACGTTCAATGTACTTCTCCTGAGATAGCCACAACTTTCTGCTTGTTCGCTCTCGAACTATCTTCATACCCAGAATTTGTTGTGTTGGGCCCAAGTCCTTCATATCAAATGACTTGGACAAATCTCCCTTCAACTTTGCGATCAACCCCTTGTCTTTTCCTACAATTAACATGTCATCCACATACAATAACAATATAATAAAGTTATTTTCAGAAAATCTTTTGAAGTATACACATGGATCAGAATATATCTTTGTGTAAGTTTGACTTTTCATGAATGAGTCAAACTTCTTATACCACTGCCTTGGTGCCTGCTTCAACCCATAAAGACTCTTATTCAGTTTGTACACCATGTATTTCCTTTCNGCTTAAAATTCTTCTGGCTGCTCCATATAGATCTCCTCTTCCAAATCTCCATGAAGAAATGCAGTTTTCACGTCCAACTACTCCACTTCAAGATCTAGGCTAGTTGCTAAGCTCAAGATTGTTTGAATAGAAATCATTTTGACAACAAGTGAGAAACTTTCATCAAAATCAATACCTTTCTTCTGCTCAAAGCCTTTTACTACCAATCGAGCTTTGTATCTGACCAGCTTGCCATTTCCATCTTTCTTGAGTTTAAAGACCCACTTAAATTTGAGTGGTCTTTTACCCTTTGGAAGTTCAACCAGCTTGTACGTACCATTTTTCTGCAAAGATTCCATCTCATCTTGCATGGCTTTCATCCACTGGTTCTTTTCTGGATGGGACATCACCTCCTGAAGACTTTCTGGCTCCCCCTCATCATTGATGAGGACATACTCCGTGGAAGGGTACCTGCATGACTCTACCCTTGGCCTTTGTGATCTCCTCAGAGGTTGAGGTTGTTCATCTCCCAGAGTGGGGTGATCCACTTGATCGACATCATCATCAAGTTGCCCCCTTGCTCAATAACCTCACCAGGTTGCTCCCCCTGCTCGGCAACCTCGTCGGTCGTACTTTCTGCATTTGTGGGATTGTTAGAAGTAGAAGGAATAGTAACAAGGTTTGGAATAATACCATTCTTGGCCTTCTCTGACATATCATCAGCAATTCCAAATTCATTTTCTCAGAAGACTACATCTCTGCTTCTGATGACCTTCTTCTTTACGGGATCCCACAATCTGTATCTGAATTCTTCATCTCCATATCCGATGAATATGCAAGGAACAGATTTATCATCCAGCTTTGTTCTCTGCTCCTTTGGTACATCTGTAAAAGCTTTGCAATCGAACACCTTCACATGCAAGTAGGACACCTCCTTGTTGGTACAAACTCTCTCTAGGAAGTCAAACGCCAACGGAACTGATGGACTCCTATTGATCAGGTAACAGGATATCTGAACTGCTTTACCCCAGAATGACTTAGGCAGTTTAGCCATTCTGAGCATGTTTCTCACCTTCTCCACAATGATACAGTTCATTCTTTCGGCTATGCCATTGTGTTGTGGGGTTCCAGGAACTGTCTTTTCATGTATGATCCCATGGTTCGAACAGTACTCTTCAAATTCCCTTGAAGTGTACTCACCTTCATTGTTACTTCAGAGATGCTTTAGCTTTTGGCTTGTCTCCCTTTCCACCATAGCATGAAACTTCTGGAAAACTTAAAATACCTGATCTTTGGTTTTCAAAATATAAACCCATAATTTTCGTGAAGCGTCATCAATAAAAGTAACAAAATATTTGTTACCACCCATCGATTCAATTTCCATTGGACCACAAACATCAGAATATACAAAATCATATATATTCAATTTTCTTTCACACGATGTCTGAAATGAGACTCTATGTTGCTTACCAAATAAACAGTAGTCACAGGGTTTTACCGTTGTACCTTTGGCATAATAAATGAGCGATTTCTTGGCAAGAATCTGCAATCCCTTCTCGCTCATATGACCCATCCTTTTATACCACAAATCTGCAGAAATCTCATCTTGTGCCGCATTCAATTCACCTTGGCATATTTCTGCATTTGTCTTGTATAACGTGCCACGAGCAAGTCCCTTTGCAATCACCAATGATCCCTTGGTGAGTTTGCACTTTTGATTTGCAAAATATTTCTCGTATCCATCTCGGTCTAAAGTAATTCCAGAGATCAAGTTCATCCGCAAATCAGGTACATGTCGTACGTCCTTCAGAACCAATGTGCATCCGACATTTGTCTTGATACAAATGTCACCAATCCCCACAATCTTTGAGTAACTTGTGTTACCCATTCTCACAAGGCCGAAATCACTTGCTACATATCTGCAAAAAAGATCTCTTACCGGTGTGGCATGGTAAGATGCTGCTATATCAACCACCCATTCTGACTCTGGACTTGATAAGTGCATGCATTCCTCTTCCTCGTTTATACAGAGGACAACATTATCATTGTTTTGCACCATGGCAGTTGTGTTATTGTCATTCTTCTGGCCACTAGTTTCACCTTTGCCCTTCCTTGGATTTGGGCAATCTTTTTTGAAGTGACCTGGTTGATCACAATTGTAGCAATTTCTAACTCTTGATTTAGATCGATTCTTAGACTTCCCACGAGCTCCGGATCTACCATAGTTGCTCGAACTCCTTTGATAATTCCTGCCTCTACCTTCTGTGATGAGAGCATGTCCTTGATTTTCAGGCTTATTTCTCATCTTCTCATTGAGTAAAAGAGCCGATGTGACATTTTTCAACTCAATGGTAATCTTACCGTGCAGGATGGTTGTTGCCAGATTATCGTACGAAGATGGCAACGAGTTCAACAACAAGATGGCTTTATCTTCTTCCTCGATTTTCACTCTGAGATTGTCCAGTTGTGTGATTAGTCCGTTAAACACATTTAAATGTGACAAAAAATTCGTACCTTCACCCATGTGTAGGGCATATAGCTGCTTCTTCAGGTACAATTTATTTGTTAGCATTTTAGACATGTATAGGCTTTCCAACCTTGCCCAAATGCCACGTGCAGTGTCTTCATCAGTGATGTTATTTACCACATCATCTGATAAGTGCATCCTGATTGCACTAGCAGCCCTTTCATCCAAGTCAGCCCAATCCTCAGCTTTTATGGTATCAGACATTTTGGCATCAACATCTAGTACCTTGTGTAATCCATATTGGATGAGCAGATCTCTCATCCTTCTTTGCCATGTTGAGAAACCGCTATCTCCATTAAATTTTTCTACCTCGTACTTTACTCCGAACATTTTTGTTTTTCACCGAGTATAGTACTACCGACAATGAATAGTATTTCTGTGAACGAGCAGAACCTGGCTCTGATACCAGTTGTTGGGAATAAACCCCCTACAGAAATAATATTCACAGTAATAAAAGCGAAATAATAACGTAGCACCGAGATACAGTAATTAACAAGAATAAAAGAGTGACAATGACACCAAGATTGTTACATGAAAAACCCTTTTGAATAAGGGAAAAACCACGGCCCTGAGAGGAGCAACTGATATCACTATAGCAAGGAATTTTACACTTTGTAGGTCCGAGTAAATTACTCCAAAGACCACTACAACACTCAAAAGAAATAACCCTCTTTTGATATTCTCACCTTACTACAATATCGCTCACTCTCTATTTTCCTCACAAACTATTTTCTTATACCTTATCTGTGAAACCTCACCCTTTCTTTCTCTCTTTGTTGGTGTGTATTACAATGAGAGCAAGACACATATTTATAGTGTTTAGGATTGCTTCATTGATGTCATCAATGATATTATGAGTTTGGCAAGAGTCAAATATTCAATGTGAAATCAAAAAAATATTTGCTATAAAATCTTCCTTACTATTCCTTTAGTTGGCTTAACAATTCAAAGCCAAAAGGAAGATGTCTTCCTTACACATGGGATGGACTCATCATACTCATCCATTGAGCATTTCCAAATACCCAATCAATTAGTCTATATATTCTATCACCAATATCTCTCTTGTTACACCATGAAAATTGACATCTCTTTCTGTAAATTGATCGAGTCCAATTTCATCAATGCAGTCTTGAAACTCTTTTGGCTCTGGCTGTTGAATTGGTGTTCCATTGATCCTATCATTGACTGATAGTATGGTGTTAAAATCCCCTAAAACGACCCAGGTATCCACCATGGTATTATTGATCATTTTTAGTTGCTTCCAAATTTCTTTTCTACCAGCTATAGTATTATAATCATAGACAAAAGTGTCACAACAAGCAAATTGGAAACCTTTTATCATTCACATAGCAGTGTACCAATTGAGGTTGTAAAAATAAGATATTGACCACCACATTTTATTGTTTCCAACATATCCATATCCTTCCATTTGGGCATGATGCATAATCAATTTCAACTTGCTAATCAGCCCCTAATTTTCTGTTTACCTTTACAACACTTATGGCTCTAACTTTAGTCTCAAGACAACCCAAGAGAACCACCTTATTCTTAAGGTGGAAAGGATTTGAATTTCTTCTGCTTAAAGGGCTTATTCAACCCTCTAATATTTCATGATCCAAAGATCATGAAAGGTTCTTTCTGGATGGACTAGTACCATTTACCACTTTACTAGTGGTTACCTCTGGTTGTATCCTTAAAGTACTAAACTGATTATGTCTGAGCATGTTTTTCACTACATCAATTACTTGGCTCTAAGAATTCTTTCCGGCATCACTTGTTTCCCTTTATGAGTTTGTGGGGTCCATCCCATGAATGTGAAAGGAAGACAAACTTCGTTTGACATAAAGTACCATGCTTCCAAATCTACAAAAAAATGTGATTTGGGTTAGCATTGCTTTCACAAGGTGAAAGCTTGACATTTATATTATAATAATGTCATCCATGATACAAGCAATGAGTGTTGGACGTATATAAATAGATAGCTCCTGATTTAGTTGAAAACACACCAATAAAGAGAGAGAGAAAGAGTGATGCATCACAGACATGGTATAAGAAAATAGTCTGTGCGAAAAATAGAGAGTGAGTGATATTGTAGTGAGGTGGGAATATCAAAAGAGAGTTATTTCTTTTGAGTGTTGTAGTGGTCTTTGGAGTATTTTACTCGGACCTACAAAGTGTAAAATTCCTTGTTATAGTGATATCAGTTACTCATCTTAGGGCCGTGATTTTTTCCTTATTCAAAAGAATTTTCCACGTAAAATATCTTGGTATCGTTGTCACTCTTTTATTCTTGTTAATTATCGTATCTAGGTGCTACATTATTATTCTATTTTTATTACCGTGAATATTATTTCTATGAGGATTTATTCCTAACAACTCATATCAGAGCACATGTTCTGCTCATTCACAGAAATATTATTCACAGTCAATTTTACTCTGTGACAAAAAAAAATAACAGGAGTAAAGTATGAAGTAACAAGATTCAACGGTAATAACAGTTTCTCCACATGGCAAAGAAGGATGAAGGACAAGCTCATCCAAAAAGGGTTAGACATTGCACTAGACGGAAAAGAGGCACAAACGGAAACCATGAAAGCCGAGTAATGGGCAGACATGGATAAGAAGGCAGCTAGTGCTATCAGAATGCACTTGTCCGATGAAGTACTTAATAATGTCGGGGATGAAAATAGTGCATGTGGTATTTGGAAAAGACTAGAAAGTATATACATGCCCAAATCCTTAACAAACAAGTTATTTTTGAAAAAGCAGCTTTATGCCATCCATATGAATGAAGGTACAAATTTCTTGTCCCATTTAAATATGTTCAATGGAATAATCATGTAGCTGGAAAACCTTGGAGAAACAATCACTAAAGTAGATAAGTCTATCATTCTTCTAAACTCGTTGACATCTTCCTATGATAATTTGACAACAACCATCCTATATAGTAGAGCTACTATCAATTTAAAGGAGGTCATATCAGCCATCCTACTCCATGATAAGATGAGGAAGAAGCCCGAAAATCAGGGGCAGGCTCTTATCATGGAAAATAGAGGAAGAAGTTTTTATAGAGCATCGAGTAGCCGTGATAAATCCAAAGCTCGTGGAAAGTCCAGGAACCGGTCAAAGGGTAGAAATTGCTACAGTTGCGGTCAACCCAGTCACTTCAAAAGAGATTTCCCAAAGAAAGGTCGAGGCAAGAGCAGTGGCCAGAAGAATGATGACAATATAACTGTTACAGTACACAACGGTGATTCAATGGTTCTTTTTGTTCACGAGGAGGAGGAATGCATGAACTTATCAAGCCAAGAATTAGAATGGATGGTTGACACAGCCACATCCTACCATGCCATACCGGTAAGAGAATTCTTCTGTAGGTACAAAGCAGGAGACTTTGGAATGGTCAAGATAGGAAATACCAATCACTCAAAGATTATGGGGATTGGCGACATTTGAATCAAGACAAATGTCGGATGCACATTAGTTTTAAAAGATGTGCGGCATATACCAGATCTGTGAATGAATTTGATTTCAAGGATCGCTCTAGATTGTGACGGGTACGAGAATCACTTCGCCAATAGGAAGTGTAGAATCACCAAGGGATCATTGGGGATTGCTAAAGGAGTTGCTCCATACACATTGTACAAGACAATCGCTGAGATATGTGAAGATGGATTACATGCGGCTGTAGATGATACGCCTGCAGATTTATGGCACCGGAGATTTGGCCATATGAGTGAGAAGGGACTACAGATCCTATTCAAAAATTCACTCATCTCATTTGCAAAAGGTACAACTGTGAATTCTTGTGATTATTATTTATTTGGAAAAAAACACAGGGTATCGTTTCAAGCAACTCATGGAATAAAATCGAATATACTTGATTTAGTATATTCTGATGTTTGTGGTCCAATGGATGTAGAATCAATAGGAGGTAACAAATATTTTTTCACATTTATTGATGATGCTTCACGAAAATTATGGGTTTATGTCTTGAGAACCAAAGACCAGGTATTTCAAGTATTTCAGAAATTCCATGCTCGGGTGGAAAGGGAGACATGTCAAAAATTAAAGCATCTCAGGACAGACAATGGAGTAGAGTATACTTCAAAGGAGTTTGAAGACTAATGCTCAAGCCATGGAATTAGACATGAGAAGACATTTCCTGGAACCCCACAACACAATGGTGTAGCTGAAAGGATGAATCGCCATTGTCGAAAAAGTGAGAAGTATGCTCAAAATGGCAAAACTATCTGAGTCATTCTGGGGTGAAGCAGCTCGCACGGCCTATTACTTGATTAACAGAAGTCCATCAGTTCCATTAGAGTTTGATATTCCAGAGAAATTTTGGACCAACAAAGAGGTATCATACTCCCATCTGAAAGCGTAAGGTAAAGGCTGGAAAATGTCCATCTCAATTAACATTCTAGCATAAGCAATTCTGTTCTCCTACGTCGTACGCTTATTGGTACAGACGGGCCTTCCTAGATAACTCGTTATTCTACCTAGATTCCCAAGGGCCCAAATTAAATAGTCAAATTTGGGAACATTACCCACATAGGAATAACCAGGTTAGGTTTCGTTGTTCATTTGGAATTTTGGATTCCATTTCTTTAGAACAAGATGCTTATAATTAAACGTATAAGGACCACATTACAGTACTATGGTCTTATCTTCCTCACTTTTGAATCGCAATTAAATGAAGTACCCGTTGTTATATAGGAATACCTTAGGCATAGATACGTAATTCCAAACCCCATATGCAAACTTCAGCATCTACTTAAACGTAGGGTTTCCTCCGGTGACGTATCCAATAAGTGCTAGACTTTATCTCTGATTCTGTTAACCTATCTCCGGGGGAGGGGGGGGATAATTTAACAATCTTGACACCGTATTTTATTACCGACGTGTGGTAGTCAAGCTTCATACCCAGTTGTTGTATTTTGTTGCCCTTCACCACTTCAGCCATAGTAAGCTTGATTCCACTAGAATTAGCCAAAAATATTAAGTTCCTAGCTGCATTTGAAGTACATATATCTGAATTTTGTTGATGCAAGTGCAAGAATGCTAAAGCAATGGACTGTGGGGATAAATAATACAACTGGCATCGAGTTAGTTATAGTTGTCAGTGAGTTAGTTACGAGTTAGTTAAAAGTTAGTTAAAACCGCTAGTTTGGAAAATGTACTGTAGAGTGTCACGACCCCAATTTCCCACCGTAGGATGTCTTGATGACACCTAATCAATAAGACTACGTAAGCCTAACACTTACTGAATTAAATGACAGAATTTAACCAGAAACAACTATTAAGCATGGCATTGAAATCTCTATAGTAAACCAATAATCTCGAGTGCAATACAATACCCAAAATCGGTAGTACAAGTCATAAGCTCTACTGAATTTACTAGGAAAAAAATCTTTTAGGTACAACTGTTCCGGAATAGAAATAGATAGTATAAGTATAATATCAGAAGGTGACTCCGAGACCTGCGAACGAGACGAAATGTATACCTTGAGTCTCTGTAGCAAAACCCGAACAACTAGCTAGTGGTCAACCAACTCCGAAGTACCTGGATCTGCACAAAATGTGTAGAAAGCATAGCATGAGTACACCGCAGTGGTACCCAGTAAGTATCAAGACTAACCTCGGTGGAGTAGTGACGAGGGACAATCAAGACACCTACTAGACTTAACAACCTGTACAAGTATGAATATGAAACTAACTTGGAAATAATGCCAATATAAAACTAAGCATGGTAAGATAACAAAACTATACTCGCAATAGAACATTAGGAACAACAATTAGCAACAGGGAGCAAGCAGGTAGTAATGCCGTGGAGTAAGCTAAATATAGTTTAAGTCCGGTGAAGCCAAGTAAAGAAAAATATGTAATAACTTAATAAGAGCAACCGCTTCCACACCATATTTGTTCAAGGATTTTCCCCGAGGTACTTCACCTCGTAGTCACATTTCACGGGTCCCAATTCATGAACCCTAATCACCTGGCATCTTGTGCCCTCATTAAAATTCATATCTGCATGGACGACTCACGTGCCAAGGGAGTGACATTATCTCATATCTGCACGGATAACTCACGTGCCAACAATAATAATGACCCATGACCGCACAGACAACTCATGTGCTAATAGGACAACTCTCACACAGAAGGCAAGTAAACAAGAGTACATGAAAATGGTCAATAACATCAGGATTCATTTTCTTAAACCGATATGGGTGGTTAATTATGTGTATGCTTATGCAAGTGTTCTATCACAACTCTAGTCAACAAGTAAGAGTAAAGACAATGAAAGAAACATAGGAAATAATCACCAAAAAATGTACAATGTATAACTCACACAAGGTAGGCACACCACCACACAAATATCATCAATAACAATTCCCCCAGGCCATCACAAGTCATCACAAATCATTCTCGACATAGCCCACCTTGTCTCGCCACGTACGCAACAATAAAGTAAATGTCCGCCTTGTCTCGTTGCATGCGCATAATAATATTCCCACCTTGTCTTGCCACATGCACAAACCCACATAAATAGCCTGCCTTGTCATGCAGTATGTGTAAATATCAATAGTAACAAAAGAACGGACAACTCACGTGCGAACACCCTGACAATCCTCTCAATCATACCACGTGTGCCAAAAACATAACAACACAATATAAGGTCTTTCACCAAATGTGCCCATATGCCACGACTTTTTCTCAAAATAAATTTCAATACCGCAATCACGCATAGCCCTCAGATCAACAACACTGAGTACAACAACAATAACAATACCACGAGAGTACGGCAAATAAATCAACACAAGAACTACATAACACAAGAAAACGGAAGAACGAGCTCGCAATGAAAGACACAACGGGTAATAATGGTTTTAACAAGAATAGCACAACAAGGGGAGAGATAATGTATAACAACGATTCCACATAAGTACAACTCGACGATAAGAGAGATAACATAAATCAATGATTCCAAATAAGGATAAATCAATAATGAAAGGAATAACAAAACTTCAATTAAGGTTAAGCGATTACGGGAGAGATAATAATAACTTCAATTAAGGTTAAGCGATTACGGGAGAGATAATAATAACTTCAATTAAGGTTAAGCAATTACGGAAAAGATAATGATAGCTTCAATTAAAGGTAAGCAATTACGGAAAAGACAACATGGCAATAAATGAGGCGACAACTTCAATTAAGGCACATAAAAGTTTATTGGCAATAAGGGTAGACCATGAATCAATCAACTCCAAATAAGACATGTAAGGATGAATTTAGTAAATGGATGATTTAACATGATAAGACAACTTTATTTTTAATGAACATAAGAACTTAAGGGCCTAAAACGGTCAAATTCCCACAATACGCCCGAGTACGTACTCGACACCTGGCGTACACGTCCTTCACATGACACAATTAGCATGGATGACTCAAATCCTAAGGGGAAACCCCCCCACAAAGTTAGGCAAGATACTTACCTCAAAGAAGCTTGACCGATACTCTAAAATGACATTCTCGTGTGCAACAACCTGCGGACGGCTCAAATCTAGCCAAAATAACTTAACATCATAAATAAAAATCATAGGAAGCGATTCCGGATAATAAAGCTTCGATCTTGAAAGAAAAATAAAAAGTCAACTCAAAGTTAACCTCGGGCCCGTGTCTCGGAACCCAGCCAAAATTACAAAATCCGAACACCATTCGATAACGAGTCCAACCATAGAAGAATTACTCAAATCCGACCTCAAATCGCCTTTCAGATCTCCAAAGTTTAGTCTAAGAAGTTTTCACAATGTTTTCCCAAATTTCCAACTTTAAATCACTAATTAAATGATGCAAATAACAATGGATTCATGAAATATAATAAGATTAGGGTAAAGAACACTTATCCCAATGAATTTCTTGAAAAACCTACAAAATATCGTACTAACCGAGCTTCCTAGGTCCAAAAATGAGTAATGAAATCAAACCCTTGAATTTAAAACTTTCTACCCAGCACTTCAGCATTTGCGGACAAAGAAGCGCATCTGCGCTCTCGCACCTGTAAGAAAATTCACGCATATACGATAGCAGCCTACCAGCCCAACCTTCGTATCTGCGCGATGAAGGTCGTACCTGCGACACCGCAGAAGCGAGACAAGAACCACAGAAGCGGACAGTCACCTTGAGCTACAAACTTGCATCTGCGATGGGCACACCGCATATGCGTGCGTTTTCCAACCCGTAGAAGCGGAACTCCCGCCTAGTCCCAACATCGCATAAGTGATAGAAACTTCGCAGAAGCAGCTCCGCACCTGCGCTCCAAAATGCGCAGGTGCGACACACTAAAAACAGACCTAACCAAAAGCACAAAAAGCATCTGAAACACACCCGGGGCCCCCGGGACCCCGTCCGAACATGCCAACTAGTTTCATAACATAACTCAGATCTGCTCGAGACCTCAAATCACATCAAACAATGTCAAAACTATGAATCACACCTCAAATCAAACTTAATGAACTTTCAACTTCTACAACTCGTGCCGAAACATATCAAATCAACCCGAAATGACCTCAAATTTTGCATGCAAGTCCCAAATGACATAACGGAGCTAATTCAACTCTCGGAATTGCAATCCGAGCCCGATATCAACAAAGTCAAC
The DNA here is from genome assembly GCA_000715115.1 of Nicotiana otophora. NCBI lineage: Eukaryota > Viridiplantae > Streptophyta > Magnoliopsida > Solanales > Solanaceae > Nicotiana > Nicotiana otophora. Next base: position 181,575 of record AWOL01S0000718.1, read on the forward strand.
TCTTGGTCAAACCTTTCAACCTTCCAAACCTTCAACTTTCTAATTTCTGCCAAAATACATCAAATTAACCTACGGACCTCCAAATCTAAATCCGAACACACGCCTAAGTCTAAAATCACCATACGAAGCTATTGAAATTGTCAAAACATCATTCCGGAGTCATCTATACAAAAGTCAAACTCCGGTCAACTCTTACCGCTTAAGCTTCTAAAGCAAAAATCAACAACAACAACAACAAACCCAGTAATTTCCCACAAGTGGGGTCTGGGAAGGGTAAGATACATGCATCTTTATCCTTACCCCTGGAAGGGCAGAGAGGTTATTTCCGATAGATCCTTCGCTAGAGAATGACTAAAAAGGAAAAGATAATTGCAACAATTAGGAATAATAGCAAGATGAAATAAGTTTGAATCTAAGAATGCAGTAAAACTCTAGGTAGTAATAGTCATCTATGGATAAACGATATCATACTTACTCTAATGCTAGCGAACTAAGTAAGATAAAGAGAAATGCTCGATTACCTACGAACCTTCTACCCTAATCTTTGACCTCCATACCTTCATGTCTAGGGCCATGTCCTCAGTCAGCTCCAACTGCGTCATGTACCGTCTAATAACCTCTCCCCAAGACTTCTTAGTCCTACCTCTACCCCTCCTGCTACCCACCGAGGCTAACCGCTCGCACCTCCTAACTGGGCTTCTATACTTCTCCTCTTAACATGCTTGAACCATCTCAACCCCGCCTCCCGCATCTTATCCTTTTAAAGCAAGAATCCTTCTTCCAAATCAATCTTGAATCATCTGATATCCGAACTCGAGCACACACACAAGTTATAATACATAATACAAAGTTGCTCGAGATCTTAAACCACCGAACGAGATGCTAATTCTCAAATTAATCGATCGGATCGTTACATAGAGTGAATGACATTAGCTCAGTTGCTACATGTCACAACTGAGCAAATATGATATTAATACATTGCAACATTATAATTAAATTCATTCATGAAATAAGGTCATTATATTCTCTCTTCTTGTAATTTCTCTCAGCTAATTCTTTCGGTTCTACCCTGAGCTAGCTGTCATTTTTTTCGAGCTTAGCTCCTAGATTAATAATTTCCATCGCGATTGTGGACTGATTGCATCAATTGGTATTAGAGCAATCGATTCTCAACATAATCAAATATGACTCACAGAAAAAATCAAGACAAACCAGTAGAGGAAATAGAGGACAAGTTATCACAGATTCAAGAGCAGTTACAGAAAGTAATGGATGGCATGATAAGTATGAGCGAAGGAATTCACAAGCTGATAAGGAACTGTTGGGACTCAAAGAGGCAATTTGAGATATCACTCAAAGGGGCAGAGAGAAAATTATAGTGAAGTCTTCAATCAATAGAGGGGAACCAATAGAGGCAAGGAACAATGGCTCTGCTCATCAGTGAAATGGTAATTTCTTTACTCGATTTTCAAAACTAGATTTTCCTCGATTTTCTAGTGGATATCTGTGTACATAGTTATATAAGGTCAATCAATACTTTTTTATGGATGAAGTTCCTTTTGAACAAAGGGTGAAGGTGGTATCCATTCACATGGATAATGATGTCATTGCTTGGCATATGTCCTATGTGAAGTTTAGAACTTCTACACTAGATCTATCATGGACCGAGTATGTTCTTGCCTTAAATAAAAGATTTGGTGATAATTTTGTTGGATCGCATGGAAGCTTTGAAGAATTTAAGCCAAACTGTTGGGGTTAGGGAATATTAAGTAGAATTTGATAGATTATTAACTGGAGTTAATCTAACAACTGAGAATGTTATTTGTTGTTTTTAGAGGGTGTTAAAACAAGACTGAATAAGGCTGTAAGAATTCAAGCACCAAGAACACTAATGCAAGCCTATAAAATTGCCAGATTAACGAAAGAAGTCTTTGATGCCCATGCTAAAATATGGGGTTTGAAACCTGTTTCCAGACCTTTTTACTCTAATTCAATCCTATTTTAGCCAATCCAATTTCTTTCAAACCACATAATTATCAAAAACCTTTTGTACCAAACTCTACTTACCAAATGTTTATACCAATTCAAACAAACCTAACAGGCTGGGTAGAAGGATAACTGGTGCTGAAATAGATGAAAAAAGGGCCAAAGGTTTGTGCTTCTTTTGTGATGAAAAGTAAGAAATGAGGCATAAATGCAAGTCTAGGAAGCAGTTGTTTATGGTGAAAGTAGTAGATAAGGAAATAACTACAACAGTAGAGGTAGAGGATGAGGTATTGACCCAATAAATTGTAGAAACTGATAATGAATTCATGACTATATCTATAATAGCTTTTACAGGTGTGTCTGGTTATCAAACAATCAGAGTCACTGCTATCATCAGAAGAGGACCTTACAAGTTCTGATTGATATTGGGAGTACACACAACTTCATTGATCAGGAAATTGCTAAGAAATTGGGGTGTTAGTCTAGCTCTATGGTGTAACAATCTATCAGTGCGACTGGTGGTAGAAAGGTACAGATTGTTGCTGTGTGCAGGAACCTACAATGGTTACTGTAGGGGATAACATTTTCATCAGATTTCCTACTGTTACCATTAGGAAATGTGGATATAGTACTGGGAGTGCAGTGGCTTATACTTCGGGAAGAATTCTATTTGACTTTAGAACCAGAACCATTGAATTTGTGCACCAAGGCAAGAAACATGTGTTAAGAGGTGCAAACAGTCAACTTAAATCAACTAAAGCCACTTTATAATCCAAATAAGAGGGTTCAGAGGCTCAGTTCTTCATGATGTCACTGATGGATATGGGTACAGATGGAGTATAATGCCATAACATACAAGCCACATAGGAAGCTGAGCTTACACTAGCTTTATCTGCTGTCATCAAGTAGTACTCAGGTATCTTTGAAGTCCCACTATCTTACCCCCTCATAGAGGCTCTTTTGATCATAATATTCCCTTGATAGAATCTGCAAGCCTTGTGAACAAAAGGTCATATAGATATCCTGGAGTAAAAAAGGATATCATAGAGAAGTTAGTTCAAACAATGATGGACCAAGGGGTAATCCAACACAGTACCAGGCCTTATGCCTCACATGTTGTGTTGGTAGGAAAGAAGTATGCTAGTTGGAGGTTGTGTATTGACTATAGGGAATTAAACCATATAACAGTCAAGGACAAGTTTTCTATACGTATTATTGAGGATTTGCTTGATGAGTTGGGAGGTGAAGTTGTATTTTCTAAGAAAGACCTTAGAGCTGGTTACTATCAGCTAAGAATGGCAAAAGAGGATACCCAAAAAATAGCTTTCAAGACTCATGAAGGTCATTATGAGTTCTTAGTTATGCCTTTTGGTTTAACTAATGCTCATTCTTCATTTCAAATCCTTATGAATCCTGTTTTTAAGCCTTTGTTGAGGAAGTCAGTCCTAGTATTTTTTTGATGATATTATGATCTACAGTAAAAGCATGTATGCTCATGTTCATCATGTGAAGGTTGTTTTTAAACTGATGCAACAATGTCATATATGTGCTAAGATGGCCAAGTGTCACTTTATCAGTGCTGAAGGAGTTTTAACTGATCCAAAAAAAAAATAGTGGTTATACAGAGTTGACATGTTCCTTGTAATATCAAACAATTGAGAGGGTCCTTCGTCTTGCTGGGTACTATAGAAGATTTATCAAAGGATTTGGTGCTATATGCAGGCTATTCCATGATCAACTTAAGAATGAAGGATTCTCATGGACTGAAGATTGTACTAAATCCTTTAATAAGTTGAAACAAACATTAGTTTATGCACCTGTCTTAGCAATGCCTGACTATTCTAGGACATTTGTTGTAGATTTATTGAAGAGACTGATGTTAGTGGGAAAGGAATTGGAGCAGTCCTGATGCAGCAGGGGCATCATATAGCTTACATAAGCAAATCTTTAGCCCCTAGACACCAAGCAATATCAGTTTATGATAGAGAATTTTTGCCACTCATTTTTGCAGTTACCAAATGGTCTCATTACCTGTTGGAAAATCCATTCATTGTAAAAACAGGCCAGAAGGCACTGAAATATTTATTGGATCATAATGTTCATACTGATTTCCAAGTTGCTGGTATTTTAAAAATCAAGTCCTTTGATTTCTCCATTGAATACAAAAAAGGGGTGAAAAACAAAGTTGCAGATTCCTTGTCCAGAAAACCAGATGCTGAGTTATTAGTTATTTTCCTACTAACTCCAAATAATTCCTTGTTTACTCAGATTCAGAATACTTGACTCACTAATCCAGCATTACAAATGGTAATTACTAAGCTCCAACGACAACCATACAAGTCCTATACATGGTGTAATAATCAGTTAAGGTGAAAATGCAGACTTGTGATTGGTGATAATGTTTAGTTGAGGAACACCATTATTGAATTGTGGCATGCAACTCCCCAAGGTGGTCACTCTGGAATAGATGTAACCATTAAGAAATTGCAGTCATTATTCTTTTGGAAAACTCTCAGCCAAGACACCAAGACTTACATTAGCAAGTGTGATGTATGTCAGAGGCACAAATATGATGTTGCTGTATCTCCTGGACTGTTATAACCTTTGCCAATTCCTGAAGGAGTTTGGACTGATAGATGCTTGGATTTAATTGAGGGATTACCTAAATCCAATGGTAAGAAAGTAATTTTAGTTGTGGTTGATAGATTAAGAAAGTATGGCCACTTCATGGCCTTGTCCCACCCTTATACTTCCCAATCACTAGTTTGGTGTTTCTTGGGTAACATTTTAAAACTTCATGGCATGTCTATCACCTTAACAAGTGATAGAGATCCTATTTTTCTTAGTAGCTTTTGGCAAGAACTTTTCACATTGCAAGGTGTCCAATTACAGAGATCAACTGCTTACCATCCATAAATTTATGGTCAAACAGAGGTCTTGAACAGAACCTTGAAAACTTACTTAAAGTGTTTTTGCTATGATAAACCTCATGAATGGTTATCTTAATCGGCTCTAGCAGAATGGTGATATAATACTTCTTATCACACAACAATCAGATGTAACCCTTATGAGGTCTTGTATGGCCAAAAGCCTCCCATCCATCTTCTTTATCTTGTTGGTGAAGCCACTTCTGAGATGGTAGATAGATCCTTGGAGGCTAGAGAGGCAGTGATTCAGTTGCTGAAATTTCATATTACACGAGCTCAACAAAGGATGAAGGACATTGCCAATAAGCACATGACAGATAGGTGTTTTGAGGTGGGTGATTGGGTTTACTTGAAGCTTCAACCTTACAGACAAGTTTCAGTTGTTGTTAGACCTTTCAACAAGTTGGCAAAAGGATTGGTGTTGTTGCTTATAGGTTACTACTTCCTACTAATATTCTGATTTATCCAACCTTTCATGTTTCTCAACTTAAAAGGTTTCTTGAGGTTCCTACTATCATTAACCATCCACCAGTTTTCCATCTTTCAAGTCCCTATTATCTCTTATCTGAGTCTGTTTTGGAAAGGAGAATGGTTAAGCGAGGCAACAAAGCTGTCTGTTAGGTGTTAGTAAAGTGGACAAGCATTGATATTGCACAAGCTACTTTGGAGTATTTGACTGAATTGCAACACAAATTTCCTGCATTTCATCCTTGAGGACAAGGATCATCTTTAAGTGAGGGATATTGATGCAAGTGCAAGAATGTTGAAGCAATGGACTATGGGGATGAATGATACAGCTGGCATCATGTTAGTTACAATTGTCAGTGAGTTAGTTACAAGTTAGTTAAAATCGTTAGTTTGGGAAATGCACTGTAGCGTGAATGGCATTAGCTCAGTTGATGCATATAACAACTGAGCAAGTGTGATACAAATACACTACTACATTATAATTGAATTCATTCATGAAATAAGATCATTCTATTCTCTCTTCTTATAATTACTCTTAGCTAATTCTCTCGGTTCTACCCTGAGCTAGCTATCATCTTCTTCGAGCTTAGCTCCTAAATTAACAATTTTCATCGCGATTATGACTGATTACATCACTTGTTGAGTCTCTACTGCCTGAGGTGGGGGTACTGTTTGTAGTACCGTAGGGGCACTCTATCCCTGGCAACCAATGAGCTAGTTGAATCGGCGCTAAGGTTTGAGGAACGCCTAGTTATCTGTCTAGAGGGAATATTATGAGCCTTGGAAGAGGCTGGCGCTGGAGCAGCATACCGCTTCATCTGCGTTATTTGTGAGATGACGCACGTTAGTAACCCTAACATAACATGCACACCTAGAGCTTATCTCTCTTCTCTCTAGTAAAATCAAACTATTAAAAATAATTTGTAATAATAAGTTAAATTACATTAATATATAAAAATATTATACTTTATGTATACAAAACTTACCCCTCCGTTCACTTTTATTTATCCAGTATACTAAAAATATATTTTCACTTTTAATTATTCACTATACTAAATCAAGAGAAAAACAATCTTTTTTTCTTATTTTACCCTTATCATTAACTACTTATTTCCCAAATCATTTATCAAAACTTTTAAAAATACTATCATTATTATGAGTAAAATTGTAATATATATATATTTTATTTATTTTTTCTTAAATGGAGTGCAAAATCAAAGTGAACAATTAAAAATGAACTAAAAGATAAAGCATTATACACTACTATCATAAAATTTTTTATTTATACAATTAAATCATTTACAATAAATTGCAGGTATAAGTTTTATTGATTTTGTATAACGATAAGTGCACTAACAAAGTATATAAATCTCTTAACATAAAAAAAACAAACAAAAAAACAACTTAGAAGTAGAATAAAACCTTTTGAATAAACAAATTCTCTAGTGTTGTAGCTTTGGCAGTGATCTTGAAAATGGCGAATCAGCAGCAAGCATCGAGTAGGCCATGGATACTCGAAGTCGTACCTCTTCTAGTAGTCATACTAATCGCTGCTCATGTCCTAGCTTTGGTATATTTTCCCTATCTCTTACTGTGTTTGTGTTTTTTAACTAGTACATACTGTGATTTTTTGAGTCATTTACTGAATTTGGGTGTAGGTGTACTGGATTTACCGGCTAGCAACTGAGAAACAGCCTCAGAGGAGAAAAAAACACTAGCAATATGTAGATTAGATGAATTTTCATTTCGCTTCAGCTTTTGGGAAAATTCAAGGTACAAAAACCCTAGTATTTCCTTGTTCTCCTTTAAGTTTGTGAAACTTTCAATTGTTCTTTGAAATTTGAATTACTCAAAATAGAAATTTGAATTACTCAAGAATTTGAGTTCTTGAAAATTATATTACGGTTAAATTATTGTTGAATATTTGTCCTGTTTGTACAATTATCACTTGGAATTTTGTAAATATTCATAGATTTATATTCCAGTAAAATTATAGAGAACTTGTAATATTGTTATGGTTATTACAACAACAAACCCAGCAGTCTCCCACGAGTGGGGTATAAAGAGGTTAGGATGTACACAACCTTATTATTTATATAAATTTAACTTATTTTCATTTTTATTATTTGATGTGATGTTGACATGAGTTGAGCTTAAATGGAGAAATAGCGAAAGTAAGGATTTATATTGTCGACCCCAACTTGTTTGGGATTAAGACATAGTTGTTGTTGTAGAGACCACTCTGTGAGGTGTCAATTCTGTTGGATGAAGAAATTTGGTATTGGGTGGTGGTTTTTTTTTGTTGTTGCTTTCTTTGAGTTGGACTGTCCATATTTATATTGCCTGATGTATAAGATGGCTGCAAATGTGAATGGATTTTTATAGCAGTCACGGGAGAGTGAATTCTTCTTTTCTTTTGCTATTGAGCTTCTTTAAGAGGCACGTGATGTGAATGTTAAATATGATAGAGAAGTCCTTGGAGTCAAATTGGAATAGACTAAGCATTGCGGTAATTTTAAGAATAGCTAGTAATAAAACAACATCATGGAATGCCTTAAGCACTGTTTCTAAGGTCGTGAGAAGAACAGGTCTTGAAACCTTCACCACCACCATGAATCATGAATCCTAGGACTTCACCACCATCATCCGAGAGCCAACCCTGTCGCGACACTACCCCAGAAAGAATCGCCGGAATCTGACACCCCACGCGCCGTCACGCGCGGCAGATCTCCGACCACCTCTAACCCACGCGCCAGCGCGTGACGCCTTTCCAGGCCAGATCTCAACTTTTTTTCTTCAGACAGTTTCTTCGCAAGGCTGTTACGACCCCACCCATCCATCAACCTCCAACTTCCGACCACTTTTGCTATTTTCCGGCGACAGAGGTGGCTTTTTCCGGCCAGATTTCACTCCCTCTCACTTTTGCTTCTTCAGTCAGTCTCCTAGCGAGGCTTTTGGTTTAGCTATGATGGACTCTACAGAGAGAAGCTCCTACTTCTCCCTAGAATCTAAAAAATTGGAAAACATGTCTTTCAGCAAAGCTGCATCTTGGCCAGCCCTTGAACTTGGGGGAAGATGCCAGCGAAAGCTTGACGTAGGGCAGGAGCCGCACTTCTCGCTATCCGAGGAGCAGACTCTCAGGCGTAAAGGTTTTTTGGATTCTTGTATGATTGGGTCTTTCTCCAAATGGGTTGGTTCTCCAGAGGCTGTTAGGAACTGGGCAACAAAGGCATGAAACGTCAAGGACGGGATAAAAATATCGCAACTGGGGGACACGCAATATCTCTTTCGATTTGTCGACGAGTCTCAAGCTTCAGAAATTCTTGTCAGAGGAAACAGGTGGTTCGATGGGAATTTCTTAAAGATAGACAGATGAGTGGAGCACGATGGGTGTCTCGACCCTCGTTTCACTGGCGAAACATTGGTGGTCAACATGGTGGGTCTCCCGGTGCATCTCTGGTGTCTTGACCTATTCAAGAAGGTTGGGGAAATCTGTGGGGGTTTCATTGATGTCATTTGCAGCTTACACGATCTCTCGCGAGTAAGGATTGTGGTGAGGAAAGGGGGTAGAATCCCTGTCTCCATTGTGGTGGCAGATGGCTACTTGAGTTATAGGGTTTGGTTGAGCCCTGAATTTCGCTCTATCTTTATGCCTGTGATATTGGCGGAAGAAAAGGAAATGTCAAATAGAAGGGAGGGAAGGGGAAATCAGTCTCTGAGGGGAGGAAAGGGCTCACCGGATCAGTGGACTAAGCTGGAATCAGACGGTAGATCGAGAAGTGACGGGAAGTTTGAATTTGGGAGAAGAAGACAAAATTTTAACAGGAGGAAAAGACGTGAATGGGTTAGTGATGCGGGCTGGAAAGGCAGAATGGGTCGGTCCTCTTTTAACTATCATAGGGTCGGGCAAGATTTCAGCAAGTATAGGCCTGGGCCTCCACACATGGGCCTAGCAACTTTTCCCAATTCTATTAGAATTGATCCAAAGGGGCCCAGATTATATCAAGCTGCGTCCGATAAGGCTCCTAAATATATGGGAGCAGTCACTCCTCCTCCTTCTGCCAATGATGCCTCACACAGTGGTATTTCTTCACCAAGAACTAGTGACCTGCGCCCTTCTTCGGCCACTGCTCCAGGGGAAGCACCGGCTAAAGCTGGCGGTGTTATTCCATCGCCCCCCGCCTCTGATGGACCCAGCTCCATCGCCCCCTCATCTCCCCCTGTGCTTAGCTGTGCTGAGGTTACAATACAATCTCCTTCCAGAGAGGCATTAATTTCAGAGGTTGGTGCCTCTCAAGGAAATGACGTGATCCACTCAGCACCCAGAGTTCATATTGCTAGCAATGCTATGGTCTTGCATTCCTTCGGTAGGGGTAAAGAAAAGGTAATTACAGAAGACGCATGTCCAATTTCGTCACGGATTGGAGAAGGGGATATGTCCTTATGGATGGAGGATAAACTATTAAACTTTGGAAAGTTCTTAGGTGTTTCTTTTGAAGGGAAGGAAGATAAGGTGCTAGAACTGTTGATGGAGATTGAGCAACAACCTTGTTACGAAGGCGCAGGGAGGGAGTTGGGTAAAGGTGTTAATCAAAATAAAATAGGGGATGTAGTGGTGTATCAGAGAAGGGGCCGAGTGTGTGACAGGGAGAAAGGGACCTCGGCTGGGGGGGTGGGGAAATGGGGGCTATTGTTGCTTATGGAAGTTAAGATCCTTTCATGGAATGTCAAGGGGATGAATTACCCAAACAAAAGGGCCATCATCAAAGTGGGAGTTAGGGAGTGGGGTGCCAACTTAGTTTGTTTTCAGGAGACCAAAATGGAAGTTTTGTCGGATGCGATCGTGAGAAGTGTTTGGGGAGGTAGTTGGGTGAAATATGACTGGGTCCCAGCAGCGGGAAGTGCCGGGGACATTCTACTTATGTGGGATGATAGAAGCTTGGAGGTAAAGGAGATTAGGAAGGGAGTTTTTTCCTTAGCAGCTCTCGTCAAAGATAGAGCGAGTGGGGTAAAGTGGGGTTTTGGGGGAGTGTACGGGCCGGTAGGGGAAGGGTCCAAGGTGTCTTTCTGGGAGGAACTAGCCAATATTATGGGGGAATGGGACATTCAATGGGTTCTAAGGGGAGACTTTAACACTATTAGATTCCCGGACGAGAGATTAGGGTGCAATTTGATTTCGAGGGTCATGGAAGAGTTTTTGACTTCATCAATGATCACTTTCTTATTGATCTTCCTCTGTTAGGGGAAAGGTTTACTTGGGCCAGGACGGAGGATTCTAACTCAAGGTCTAGACTCGATAGATTTCTGATATCGTCCTCCTGGGATGAGCTGGTGCCTAATGTGTTGCAGATCCCTTTACCTAGGCTGACTTCGGATCACTTGCCTATCTTGCTAGATGGATGCAGAGGGAGGGGGTGCGTGCTCCCTTCCGGTTCGAGAACATGTGGTTGAAAGTGCTAGGATTTTGTGACAAAGTGAAAGAATGGTGGACCAGCTACAGGGTATCAGGGTCACCCTCATTCCGTCTGTCGAAGAAACTCAAATTGCTCAAGGGAGATATTATTAGGTGGAATAAGGAGGTCTTCGGAAGGGTGGAGGTCAAAATGAGGGAGTTTATGCATGAATTGGGGGAATTAGAGAGAGGGGAAGGAGCTAGATGAATCTGAGAAAGTGAGATTGGGGGAGGTTAAGAGTGAAATAGTCGAGTTAGCAATAGCTCATGAGACTAGTTGGCGACAAAAATCAAGGGCGCTCTGGTTAAAGGAGGGGGATTCGAATACCAAATTTTTCCACAGGGTTGTGGTTGCAAATCGAAGGAGAAACTTCATAGAGTCCTTAGTTGTAGATGGGGTGAGGATTGAGGGAGAGGAGGAGGTAAAAGGGGCGATAGTGGGGTTTTATGAGAACTTATACAAAGAGGAAGTTAGTTGGAGGCCTACTTTGGGGGAAATAGAGTTCAACCACATAGGGGAGGGAGATAGTGAGTGGCTAGAAAGAGCTTTCGAGGAGGAGGAGGTGCACGGGGCTGTGTCGAGTTGTGCTGGTGATAAGGCCTCCAGGCCTGATGGTTTCTCCTTGGCCTTCTTCCAGCTCTGTTGGGACACCATTAAGGGGGAGTTGATGGAAGCCATCGAATACTTCCACGTGAATGGTGCTTTCGGGAGAAGCATCAATGCTTTTTTTATTACCATTGTGCCTAAGAAAGAAGGCGCATCTTGTATCAGAGACTACAGGCCTATCAGTCTAGTGGGGAGCATTTACAAGATTATTTCTAAAGTGATCTCCAACAGACTTAAGAAGGTTCTTGACGTGTTTGTTTCGTCCTCCCAGAATGCGTTTGTGGAAGGTAGGCAGATCCTGGATGCTGCTCTGGTGGCAAATGAACCTGTAGACTCCAGAAGGAAAAACAGAGAACCCGGCTTACTGTGCAAGTTGGACCTTGAGAAGGCTTTCGATCATGTCAAATGGGAGTTCCTCGACTTCATTATGAAGCAGATGGGGTTTGGGGAAAGATGGAGGGGATGGATCAAGTTCTGCATTTCCTCAGTCAGATTCTCTGTCTTGGTTAATGGTAGCCCGTGTGGTTTCTTTGGCAGCTCCAGGGGCTCAGGCAAGGTGACCCCCTATCCCCCATGCTATTCATTTTAATGATGGATGCTCTGAGTAAAATGATGGATCGTGCGACGAGTGGAGGCTTCTTGAGAGGATTCTCAGCTCCGATCGGGGTGCTCAGTGCCCGAAGAGTCTTTCATTTGCTTTTTGCGGGTGACACCCTGGTTTTCTGTGATGCCAATATGGATCAGTTGACCTGCTTGAAGCAGGTACTATAGTGGTTTCAGATAGTATCAGGACTCAAAATCAACCTCGGCAAGTGTGAGATTTTTCCGGTGGGTGAGGTTGCTAACATTGATGCTTTGTCTCATGTTCTCGGATGCAAGTTGGGCTCTCTTCCCACAACTTACCTGGGTCTACCATTGGGCGCTTTGCAAAAGGATACTACAGTTTGGAATCCAGTCATTGAAAAGGTTGAAAAACGATTAGCAGGCTGGCAGAAACGGTATTTGTCAAAAGGCGGTAAGGAAGTGCTTATCAAAAGCACTTTGTCGAGTATCCTACCTATTACTTATCCCTGTTGCAAGCACCTGTGAGCATCACAGAAAAATTGGGGCGGCTTTAAAGGAATTTTCTTTGAGATGCGGCAGATGGAACTAGAAAGTTTCATCTAGTGAATTGGCAGATGAAAAAAGATCTCAGGGTATTCAACAGAGCTTTGCTAGGGAAGTGGCTGTGGAGATTCGGGATAGAAGAGCATGCTCTATGGAGGGAGGTCATAGCAGAAAAGTACGATTCCACGGGAGGGGGTTGGAGGACCAATGCAATCACAGCACCGTTCGGGTGTGGCATGTGGAGGAACATCATGAAGAACTGGGAAGCTTTCTATGGCAATATCACTTATAAGGTGGGAGATGGAAGGAGAATCAGCTTTTAGAATCACAGGTGGTGTGGAGAGGCTACTCTGAGGGTCTCTTTCCCCCATGTCTTCAGAGTTTCAAACCAGAAGGAATTGATAGTATGAGACCTCTCTTTTAGAAGGAACATGCAAGATTGGGAGATTGCGGAGCTCTAAAATTTGTTGGCACTGCTATACGGGCAAGACATGCCCCATCCATCTTATGATTCTTGGAGATGGGGGTTGCGTGGCGATGACTTGTTCACCGTAAAGTCCTTTTACCAGCGTATGTTGGTGAGAGAGGAGGCAACTTTCCCATACTCATCGATCTGGATTCTTAAGGCGCCCACGAAGGTGTGCTTCTTTGCATGGTTAGCAGCGAGGGGAGTGATCTTGACATCTGAAAATCTGCGAAAGAGAGGAATTACACATGTTAGTTGGTGCTACATGTGTAAAAGCTCAAGGGAAGAAGTTGATCATCTTATGCTGCATTGCCCTGTGTCCTGGGGTTTGTGGAGGGCAATCCTGAATTTTTTTGGTGTTCAATGAGTGATGCCAAACACGGTAAAGGAAGTGCTATATAGCTGGGCCGGTTTCCGTAGAAGAAGCAAGCAAAAGGCGTGGAAGTTCGCTCCGTTAGCTCTCATGTGGTTAGTCTGGGGAGAGAGAAATAGGAGAGTTTTTGAGGGGATTGAGTCTCCGTTTTCACATCTTAAGAATAGTCTTTTATCTTTGATCGCTTTTTGGTGCACACATATAGCCCCTACTTGTGTAGAAGATTGGGCGTCATTTGTAGAGAATCATGTTCTGATGTAAATTCTCTACTTTTTTGTATACTTCTTGTATGCGGGAGTTTTTTCTCCCTTTTGATTAATACAATTTACCTTATCAAAAAAAATAATAGTTAGTATGTGCAAAGTTGCCATTCACGTTTGTGTTTTGGTAGTGTGCAACAAAGAAATAGAAGGTTGTTATTTGTTAAAGGAATATGAAGACTATTTAAAATCTAGTGCTTTGATCTTAATCCTCTTCTTCTTGAAGGATAGAAGGAAAGCAATAACTTAACTGGGTGAGAAGGTAGCAAATTTCTACTAAAAAGAAACAATAAAGCAGAGGATGGAACCGACTCTTACAGGGACCTTATTTTGGTGAACTTGCGTATCAAAATCTTTTGAAGTGATAATTTAGTTAAATTAGGTAATTGGAGTCAACTTTTGTTAAGGAAGTGAGGTTGGGGGAAGTCCTGTGCATCTTCTAAGAGGGTAAGGTGGAAAACCTTCTCTAAGAGTGAAAGCCTTTTTTTCTCCTTTGATGTGGCTTCATACTAAGCTAGGATGCCATGGAACTGTATGAAGAATGTTTTTATACTTAGCGGAAAGTGATCGCTTCATTGCTTAAAGCTATAGATTGATGTGAAGCATGAGCTTATCACTTATTATGTGTGGAGTTATGTGACTTAGAGTGGTGCAAGGCAATTTGAGCAAGAATTACTCGCTGTCTTTTTTCTTCTGTTTCAGCATTTGTTTAGAGGTGATATTCTTATAATTGATGGTGTTGAAGAAGTACAACAGTTCGTGTAAGAATCTTGAACTCTGATACTAATATTGATGTAGCACCAAAAGGAAGGAGGGAGAACAAGGAGACAAATACAGAGAGATAGTGATTGAGATAAGGAATCAAATCATAAAATATAATTTATCAAATGAAGTGGTTCATCAAACTGAATGGAGGGTCTCAGGGTCCTATTTATATATAGGGAACCTTGTACAAGGTAGAATCCTAATTCGGTAGGAACTTTATCTCTAAATAAGAGATAAAAATAAAATCAAAGATAGATAATATCAATCTTATTTACATACCTTTTTCCTGTTTTTGAAGAAAGAAGAAGATAACGGTAGAATAAAACAAGGGATAATGATAAAGATGTGAAGTAAAAACTAAGCTAGCTAATGATAAATATAAGATCTACTCTAAAAAGACAATAAATTCATCTAAGATCAATAATAAAATCTTCCAAATCTTTTAGTATGTACATCAGTTGACTTCAACTATTCATTTCTAAGGGGTTCTGGTGATTAGTGGCACTTAAATGGTGTTATGTGCAAGAAGTTGTGGTCTTCTGCTGAAGTCAATGATTTATTTCCTTTCTCTGTAATAAATTCTCAGAGGATTACCTGCTAATGATAAAAGAACCCTTAAAACTTTGCAAGTCTGGTGGATTTCTGGTGCATTTAGTGGGAGTGTAGTGGAAAAAATAATCTTAAGAGCATTTTATGTCTCCAGTAATGTTTAGGATAGGATAGTTTTGAAAGATCAGGTGTTTTGGTGATTAAGTGTTAGATGATCTCCAGTGGGATTGCTGAGCATTCCATACTTGAGAACATCAGGTCTTACCGTCTCTTTTTCCGTTTACTCTAAGTACTTCTCTCAGAAGTCCTGCTGACTGGTGGCAAAACTTTTAGCGGACATAGATTGTTCGATAAAATTATTAGGGATTAAGTGAAGAAGATAATACCTTTGTATATGATTACAAATTATTATTATGGCTTGAAATATCATGTTTATATAATATAAAGATGGATACTTTTGCATTTATCTGGTGATGATTGGTGATACCTTGACGGAGCTTCGCTTAAAAAAGCCATGATCTAGGATTGCTGGGATGTCATTCTGAATTTCCAGCTACAGAGCATAAGCCAGAAAAGGTCTATTTATTTATTTATTTCTTTCTTTTCTTTTCTTTTCTTTTGGGAGTGGTATGTGGGGTTGAAATTTGTGAGATTGTTATATTGATGATTGTTAGAAAAACTTGAAGGACTTCACTGAGTAAGAGTATCAACTAGTAGCATGCTGTTAAAGTATTTGAACATGAGAATGAAGAATGGAGATTAAAAGATATAGAACATTCTAGCAAACAGAGGCTAATTTTAGAGAACCCTACATCAAATTCAAAATACTACTGCTTCCTTTAGTTTAACAATTTATATCCCATATTGGGTACATAAGGGCAACCAGAGAGTTTTATAAAGGTCTTGAAACTCCACCTATTGACTTAACATTTTGGATTGGATGCTCAAATTGTTTCACATGATATCAATGCCAATTCCACTCGTAAATCCACATGGAAGTCCATGTATGAACCCCATATAGGGAAGGGTGTTGAACTATATAATATCTCACAT
Organism: Nicotiana otophora; assembly: GCA_000715115.1. Lineage (NCBI taxonomy): Eukaryota > Viridiplantae > Streptophyta > Magnoliopsida > Solanales > Solanaceae > Nicotiana > Nicotiana otophora. The sequence goes on from AWOL01S0000718.1 coordinate 197,588, forward strand.
CAGGAATAAGCGATTCAGAGGAGTTTATAAAGGTTTGAGCTACTCAACTTGAGGTTTGAGTTGCATGTTCAATTCTTTCCCTTTATGTAGAAAAAAAATAAAGAAATAAAAGTGTCCCCTCTCTAATTGTTTAAGTAGATGTCCTGAGTTCGATCCTTATCTTCACCCAGTGATAATAGTATTTACATGTTCTTGGTCCAAGAGAAAGAATTAGATATTTAGACCCACATGCGAGGTAGGGTGTTGTAGACATAAAGTAATAATTATAAACACCTCTTCTCCGAAATGGGTCACACGAATCAACAACTCTCAGATGGAATAATCACATTTCTTTATCATTTCTGGATAATCTCCAATAATCTAAAAAGCAAAGTTATAACAGTTTAATGAGGTGACCAAAGTTAGATATTGTACATTCATTTCTGACATGCTTTGCATCTACACCATCCATCGTTTGATGACAACTGATTTTCTTGTATGCAGTGATTTTATCAAATACTGAATGGTCATGTTTGTGGTTATTCAGGTTGATCTTTGATTTCTTTGAGGAGCTATATCTTGACTTTGATGCATGCTGTTCTCTATCTTTTATAATGTTCCCTTTTGTTAACTCTGAACTTATCAGTTAACTACTCCAGAAGGAGCATATCTATTACCAATTCTATCGTGCATTGCATTGTTGTTGTAGGACATTTTGTCCGAGTTTTCGAGTATAAAGAGTCAAAGCCTCTGCATCTTACAAAATATCTCAGGCTATTACAAGTCCTATTTCGAAAAGTAATTGTCGTTCATGCTGTCAAACGTTATGTTCCTCTTTTACTTCTCAGCTTTTGTTTTTCAGTTTCGCTTTCTGATGACTGAGAATTTGTTTTTGTTTGTTAGTAGGGATTCATTCTTTACGGTTCAGAAGCAAGCTTTACACTCAACGCTTTGGTGATTGGTCAGCCCTCTTTGCCTAAGCATACACGTGTCCTCTTTTTCTCCATGAACTTGTGTGCAATTATGCTGGAAAAGTTTGGGATTTGTTACATGTTAATGGATCACGTTAATCACTTGCCATTGTTGAGAAACTTCTTCATTCTTCTATTAACGTCAGTGCTGTGCATTTCTACCCCAAGTTTGTAATTCTTCTACAGGATTTGCATCACTAATCCTCTTTTGGTGTGTGTGCTTTGTCAACAGTCTTTGCTAGAGCCTGTCATACAGTTGTAGTTTCTTATGCATAGGGAACTTGAGTCATACATGTAAAGTTGATCTAGTTGAAATTTGCAACAGAAGTTTGAGGATTATTAGGTGTAATTGGCTGTTTGAGGAGTTATATAAACATGGGTAAAGTGGACTGATGTAGACAGAAAAGCTTTTTCTCAAAGATGGTCAACCAAATTTTACTAAACGTAGGTCATATTTCAGTCCATTTTAATCTTTCAAATGTTTGCTTTTCTCTTTTTTCCTCATATAACTAATAACGACCACCAAAGGTTGTGGTAGGGTGGCAAGTTCCTTTTTCCTTAACTAGATGTATTGCATTTGAGCTTTGAGAAAGGAGTTAATTTTTTAGAAAGTGCTTAATCTCAAAATCAGACACTGTGTGGAAAGTCAAAAAAGGTAAAAACAAAAGGAATATGAAAGACTTGTACCTCTGATCAGAAAGATGCTAGAGTTGGTACTTGTGACGCTGCTGTTCGATGTGATTCTTGGTCACTGAATGTCTTATTGACACCAAAGTATATTTTAATGTTTTCTGAAATAGCATTCGGGTTTTTTCACAACAGAAGCGAGGCTGTAGACGATAAGAAGAACAAGTGTTAATTTGATTTTCTCTTGACTGACATTTTTTGTTAATGACTTGATTTTTGTAAAAAGGTAGACTTATTTCGTTTATGGATTCAACAATTTCATCTTTCGAATTCTGAGAATATTCAAATGTAAAAAAAAAGAATTTATTTTAAAAAGAATATAAACGATCTAATCTTTTTGCTCAAGATTACAAAAAAGACAATAAAGGATCTAATTCTTCTCGGGAGAAAAAAAAATCTTTTTGCACAAGAGGTTTAATTTGGGATTACACAAAATGTGCTCCAGAAATAATTAACTTAAAACTTGTACCACACTCCAAAATCTCATTTTTTCAAATCCTTCAACAATGGTTGATGAAAAGGACAAAAAGTAAAGGAAAAGACAACATGCTTCCTACACCCATCTGTCATTCCAGTCCACAAGTCCCTGAAACATTCACACACCTGTTTTTCAATGTCCGACTGCGCACCACTTTGGTCTTTCTTCAACATCCCACCACCAACCACGAATTTCTCGGCCAAGCTCAAGCTTTATTGTGCCACCCCACAGGAATCTTTTACAACAACAACAACAACCCAGTAGAATCCCATTAATGAGGTCTGGGGAGGGTAGTATGTACGCAGACCTTACCCCTACCCCGAAGGAGTAGAGAGGCTGTTTCCGAAAGACCCTCGGCTCAAAAAGCGAGAGATAATATTAGTATCACAACAACACTCATAAGATAAATAGCAATACCATGAAATTCAGAAGAAAGATGCAAAACAAAGGGAGGGGGGAGATAAAGGGAAGGGAGACAATATTAGTACCACAGGAATCTTTTACCTATCACAATATTGATGTTCCAGCATTACTCCTGGTTCCTTCTATCATCTGGCATATTTGAAAAACCAGAAATGATAACCTTTTCAACAACCTTCACAACCCAGTTCACCCCCAACCATCCTCTTCCACGTTATCAAATTTTACTACTAATCTCCCCTAACACCTCTGTCCCCTTCTACTCATGTCCAACACATTAAATGCCCTCCCCCC